>KN480968.1:27408-38931 GCA_000787095.1 Periophthalmodon schlosseri
TGTGTAATGTAACTCACCTATCAGGAAAGCCATGACACACCACATTATTGACAGAGGTGCACACAGATTTTGGAAAGCCTCCGTATCTGAGAGGAGATGGGTAGGCGTTGTGCTTGATTGTCTCCTGATGCACGATGAAGTCGATTTCGTCTGTTGTCATATCAACCTGGAAATCAGGCCGCATGTTTTGGAGTTCTAGGAGCATAACTTTATTCACGAGATACGCCTACCTGCAGTCCCTGCCCGGCTAGCAGCAGCACATGTCTGGCTAACTGACAGGCTCTGGCCAGGCCCTCAATCTGCTCCTGGTTCTTTATCTCTATGTAGTCGGGCCATTCTGGGACTACTCCACTGCCCACATAGTCAGGGCGCACGATATGCTACAGAGAAGAAAGATCAATGAACAATGAACATAACAAATTACAGTATGCAGCTTAAGCTCAAGTTAGTTTTTAGTCAGATGTAAATGTAGGCCTTAAATGTATATAAAGTAAAATGTACTTTTGGTACTGTGTAGGCAGGCCGGACAGTCTCTGGGCGCACTATACTGTGGGATTGACTATTCCACTTTTTCCAGAAAAAGCACCGAGATTGCTGAGACAGAGGGGTCGTGTGTGGACCACAGACCTTAAACCCACATACGCCCTTCAGAAAACCTTCAAGTCCTGTAAAAACAAAAAACAAAACATTATGTATTGTATGAGCATTTTAAGTGTACAATAATAGAGACCAAGGGGCGATTACACACACACTTATTCAAATGATTAATGGGGCCCATATGCTTCCTGGCAGGCTTTTGTTAACAGCATGGTCACCTGAAATGTGGTGAAATTTAGCTCTGCACCTGTCACCTAACCTCAGCTGTCAAAACAACGATCTTCCCTTCAAACGTATCGAGAGTTGTCCGCAAAGGAGCAGTGAATTGAGAAGACACACTGTGAAATATGCTATTACTATGAAATATATTACAGGTGGTATAAAGTTAAGTGATCGATTTACCTCTTGCAAGTCCTGCAGAGCAGTGTGCCGCCATGACACTAGTACTTCTCACGTGGTTTTGAAATCACGTGGTGCACATTCTTACTATGGATAATGATTCTTACTGTAAAATGACTGTAGTTTCGCTTTTCAACATGCTGCTGTACTACAAGTAGCCTGTCATTTTTGATGTTGTTATATTTATCATAAAAATGTATATTATATATATATATAGTTTAATTTAATCATATTTAGGGTATAAATTATCTATCATGTGAGACTGGCTTTATAATTATTGGTAACTATGCTAATAAAATCAGTGTAAGAGCCACGTTATAACAGTTTCCATGGTTGCCCAAAGTTATGTAACAATACACCAGTAGGGCAGGTAAGAATAAGGTCACAGCCTTATCAATGACAACCAGGGTTATCTCACTGCGACACCTTCCCAAGGCCACAAAAGATAAATGGATCTTTTAATAGACAAGGCTGTTTCCTAAAACAGAACATAGATGGTTTTAAGGTGAGGGGCTTTCGTAGTAGCTCTCCTGGAAATGTGCGGTGGGCGTGCCTCCTAAGCAAAAGCTCTTGTTACATCAGCGGCAGGCTGCAGGCTAAACGAGTAGTGGCCCAAGTGAACAACATACTATCCGCGTGACCTTAGGAGAAGTACTTCACTGTCTGTAGATGTGGAGGAGAGAGCGGGCGCGTCAAATTCCATAACAGCATCTGCTCTTAAAATTGTTATTATCATGCCTATGGATTAGCTACGGGGAGACTGTCATTTTCCGTCTCGTTTGAGGAGTAGTGCCGAGGCGTTTCCTATTTTGTTACCGAGGACGCTCTGCCTCACTGTACGTGACGTCAAACCAGCATGGCGGTCAAGGTGACTTCGGCATCTTTCCTTACGAATTTTTCTCAATATTTCTCCTAATGTTGCATGATTGTTGTCTTATTCTTTAGTGGGGAAAGTCAAAGTTGGATTCTGTCTTGTGGCTCATGTAGGTTTTTCGTGGATGCGAAGTATTCTGAGTGTGTAGCATCATCAGGTTTAATCCCTGGCCTTAGTGGGAGAAGCTGTACATCAATGTTAGCTCATTGCAGCTAACCGGCAGCTAATGTCGTTCTTATAATCTTACTTGCCAGTTCTTTGAACATGTTTCCTTCTTCTGCAACCTCTTTTACTATGCCGTCTCCTAACATCTATCGGTAAAGGTTAGGCAGCCATTTTTGCGTATTCTCTTTTTACGTTTGCTTTCTGCAGTAAATAACTTTCATATTTTGATCTAACTATGGGTAGGCTACATCATTATGTAGATATGTGCTTTATGTCTTCCGCGATCTTCTCAAGGAGACAGCATTGGTGTTTATCTTGGCTTTGGGGTTTATATTCGTATCACTCAGTACTGGAAAAATACTGGAAAATTGTGTTTATTTCCCTAATGGTCAGATGTGTTGTGTTTTGTTGTAGGTGCAATCCACTAAACGAGGGGACCCAAACGAGCTTAAGGCAATCTTCCAAAAGGTAAACATTGTTCTTTCCCCCATCGAAACCAGGTATGTCTGCATTTGCATTGTAAAAGAAAAAAATGCATTTGCATTGTTAGTTTCTCCCATTGATTTGTTAATGGAATAGAAAATAAATGTTAGAGTATTGGGAATGTGTCTAATTTGTAAGAGAATCTGTAATGTTGTGTCATGGGATTTAAATTACAACATTAGATGCAGCCTTGGGTTGACCACACACTGCTGCTTTTACAATGAAGCAAGGCACAGCAAAAGCGTGATCCTGTCTTTAAGCCTCTGTTTAGTTATATATTGTATTATATTGTTTATAGTTTTTTTGAGTGTAGCATAGAGGTTTAACCAGGGGCGGTGACCAGACATTCTGGTTGGAGGAGCTATGGGGGTGCTAAATTCTTCAACGGGGGTGCTCACTTAACATGTTAATTTAAAGCCTTTTATGATTGTTAGCGCACCCCCACTGACTTTTTGCCTGTAGTTAAAGGGCCCATATTAGGCTATTTTCTGATACATGTTATAATATTGTTTCCTCAACAAAAACATACCTGGAGTTGTGCTTTGTTTCACTCACACATGTTTAACACACAAACCCTGCATATTTACCCTGCATATTTACACTGAGTTAAACGGAAAACACTCCTTGTGATGTCATGTGGTAATATAGGAAGTGCTCCACTGCACTTTTTAACTCCATACACCTTCACTAGAATAATTTGGACAATTTCAGCCCTTGAATTGCCAATCTCTACAAAAAAATGGTAAAAGATGGCTGTAAACATGAAAACTACCACTGCATGACATTACAAGGTGGAACAGAGCATTTTGAGCTTTGGAGATGTAGACAGACTAATAATAAAGGTTTACTCAAACGTGTGTGAATGAAACAGAACACAACTCCAGGTATGTTTGTGAGGAGGTAACAGAATTATAACACAGCTAAAAGCTCACAAGAATGAATTTTGTGTAATATAAGACCTTTATGTGGATACACAAAGGTCAAATGGTTTACAAATTATGGCTATTTAATTCTGTCTTTTCTGCCATGTCACACTTAAACCACAGTTCACAATGCCTGTTGAAAGGTGACACTTGGTTGAAGTTTATGAAATAAAAAATGTATTGCAGTGACACTTATTGACAATTTAATGTCTAAAATATCATCAGACTGCTTTCATGATATAGATGTAATGTTTCACAAAGCTATAATAGTGTGGTAACATGTGGGCAGAGATATATTAAGGTTAACTGTTCGATGTTCTTTTCTTTTTAGTATGCCACTGTGGTGGATAAAGATGGAGAGAAATTTATGACCCCTGGAGATTTTGTCCAGAATTATTTAGGATTACACACTCAGATCCATCACAACCCCAAAACGGTTCAACTTATTGCTGCTGTTGCTGACACTACAAAGGACGGGTATGTTCAAAAACGCATTATCAAGCTCTCACTTTATTATCAGTAATTGTACATTTAGTAGTCCATATCTGATTCAAATTGCATAGTAGTTAGAACCACTGTAGATAAGATAACACACTCAATGACTTGGGTATAAAGGGGTATGACTTTGGTGTGTGCTCTGAAATACACTTACTTAAAGTTTCAGTTTAGTGAATGTCATAGTATTTTATTTTTCGTCACAAACTTTGGTTCTTTCCAAATTAGATGTAAATGTGCTCTAATTTTGTTTTTGTTCCCCTCTGAACACAATTGTTTCCACAATGGCAGGCTCATCTCATTCCAGGAATTTCTTGCTTTTGAGTCTGCCTTGTGTGCACCGGATGCCCTTTTCATAGTCGCCTTCCAGCTGTTTGATAAAACTGGCACTGGAAACATTTCCTTTGGTAAGTCGCTCTCTGTGATTTTTGTTTTTATTATTACTTTAGTGAATGCCCATGTTGAGGATTTTTGTTAACGTTTTTAACCCGATTAGTCTACTGGCTAATTCGCTCCACATGCACAGGCTTGCACAATTGGCCCTGTGGATTTATTTCCTCTCTCTCTTGGTGTATTTTACTCGGTTATTATGTGTTCATTCTTCTATCTGGATTACATGTGAAGAAAGGTCATGGCCTGGACAGAAGAAAACATCAGTCTTGAGGGTTCAGAAATCACACACGCTTTCAGCTGATACTGTGATTATTCTATACAATGATGTGCACACTATATTAATTATTCATTTTTTGTTTTGTTTTTGTGCAGAAAATGTGCGGGATATCTTCAGTCAGACAACAGTGCACCACCACATCCCCTTTAATTGGGACTGTGAATTTATCCGACTGCACTTTGGCCATGACCGCAAGAAATGTCTCAACTACCTTGAGTTCACCCAATTCCTTCAGGTACACCATGCGCTGTACTATTTTCTGTTTAACCTTAACCTTTAACCTGCTAAGTAGATCCTATATTTAAACTGGCATTCATTGTTAGGAGTTGCAGTTGGAGCATGCACGGCAAGCATTTGCCCAAAAGGACAAAGGCAAGAATGGTGCCATCTCCGCGATGGACTTCAGTGACATAATGGCCACTATCCGGCACCACATGCTCACACCATTCGTGGAAGAGAATCTTGTCTCAGTAAGTTTTGCAAATATATTCAAGGATGACAATATAATATTTCTTTGGCACAATTAAAGAAAAATGTGTTTACATAATGTTATAGTATATGTTACAAATTTCAACAAAAACATTTTTTGTTAGAAGTGGGTGACAGATGGGATGCTTGTGGTGTTGTATCAAACCCTCATCCCTTTGTTTTTACAGCTGGAAAACGGCAAACCCCTGTGTTTTACCTCATTTGCTCTTTGTATAGGACATTTATTTCTTTTCTTTTTTTTAATGCCAATGTACAAATGTGCTCTTGAAATGCCAAATACCAAATAATGTAATATTAATTATTCCACACATGCAAAGAAATCAAACCCATGAAGAACCTTTGTAGAAATTATTGAACACATGGAGAAAGAAGGGTCCAAACCAACATAAAGCCCAGACAACAACTGGAAGGTAGCTGCATTGACGACAGAGGGATTTGTAAACAGAATGTTCCAGTGCGCACTGTCAAGGCTCTCACCTGAAAGTTGAAGGGAAATCTTTTCACCATAGAAATTACCCTGGCATTTTGACAAGACTGTGAAATACTGGGAGAATACAGTCCAGTCAGTTAACATCATACCTGCAGTGTAGTTTGGTGGTGGCGGCGACATCCTTTTGTGGGGTCATAGACTGTATATATAAATGGACATGGCTAACCTGCTAGCTGCCGTGTTCCAGATAGGAAGTGAGGATGGGTGCACTTCTGGCTCCAAATTGGCCCCTATAACTGCTAGCCTCGATGAGCTTCATTTGACTGGAGCCGAATGCTATGGATGACATCGCACTCCTTTAGTCCACTAAAGGACAAACAGGCTATTGACAAACACATAGCCAAGGAAATTGTAGTGATAATGAAGAAAACCATGTTGCTAAAATGGCTGAACTCAAGAGAAACCATATGGTAAAAGTGGTCAGCGAAAAGTTAATGTTTTGTGTGGGCCAAAAAACACAATGGAACAATGGATGGGCACAGTATTGGATGGGGTTTGCTTGTAATGAATGCTACTGCTTCAAAATATGCCCACCCATTTTTGTCTTGTGTTTTTGGTACTAATTGTAATTATAGGATTTTTGTGAATTTTTCCAGTATTTTTCGTCATTTCACATTAGTGCACATTTTTATTGTCATCTATGGATTGATATAATTTGCATGTGTGGATTACTTGGGTTCGATGTTCCTCAGTAGCACCTTTTTTCTTTTGAGAAATGGTGATTTGTGCAGTACTTACTTGCAGCTGCTTCACTGTTGGTACTTAAGACATTGTTAACAATGATATAAATTAATTATTAGTGATAATATAATATATATTATTGTGGTAAATGGTTACAAATGGTATGTGTCACTTTTTTCACAAACTGCTTCAACATCTAGGCTGCAGGTGGTGGAACATCCCACGTGGTCAGCTTCTCCTACTTCAATGCTTTCAACTCACTACTGAACAACATGGAGTTAATCAGAAAGATCTACAGCACAATGGCTGGCACAAGGAAGGATACTCTAGTAACAAAAGGTACACTATGTCAGCAAATGTCTGACATTATTGATCAACATAACAGTTTGAAAGAACAATAACCTTAAATCATTTTCTTTCTTCAGAGGAATTTGTTCATTCTGCCAATAAGTTTGGTCAAATCACTCCAATGGAAATAGACATACTGTACCAGTTATCAGGCTTGCATTCTCCCTCTGGGTAAATCATAAAAAAATATTTTATTTATGAGTCATTGTTTTACTTGCAATATCTATGGCTCATTCAAGCATACCTGTACTAGGCGCCTGAACCTTGCGGACATCGAAAGGATAGCTCCATTAGAAGAAGGAAGTCTGCCGTACAACCTTGTTGAATCTCAAAAATCGGTATATGGCAGAATCTGTGTCTGACGTTCATAATTTGCTAATGTGTAAGTTATTTATTCTGTTTTGTTGCTAGGTTCATGGAGATGGTTCAAGGCCTGTATGGCTTCAAGCTGCCGAGTCGGCCTACAGGTTTTTTCTTGGCTCTATTGCTGGAGGTAAGTTATTCAACAGTCAGCAAGTTGCGTCTTGCCTTCTTCATCAGGTACATTAAACGTAGATTAATGTTTTTTGGGGTTTTTTGCAGCTACGGGAGCAACAGCCGTGTACCCCATTGATTTGGTAAAGACTCGTATGCAGAATCAGAGGTCAACAGGGTCATTTGTTGGAGAGTTGATGTACAAAAGCAGCTTTGACTGTGCAAAGAAGGTGCTGCGTTATGAAGGATTCTTTGGCTTCTACAGAGGTAAGATCTCAGTTTAATCTTTGGGTCTGTGTTTTCTTTACACTCTTACATTGAATTATGTCCACAGGTCTTGTTCCACAGCTTATAGGTGTGGCCCCAGAGAAAGCCATCAAACTCACTGTGAGTCATTTTTCATCATATTTAAATCATACATGTACAATCGTACATGTTGGATGTGATGCTAGCTGCTGGCATTGCTTGTTCAAAAACAAGCTCAAATAAAAATGGGCTTGATTTTGTTTCTCAGGTAAATGATTTTGTGAGAGACAAATTCACAGAAAAGGATGACTCCATCCCTTTATTTGCTGAGATTCTGGCTGGAGGATGTGTAAGTGGCATTTCACATATTGATAAAAAACTTAATGGTTGTCTAATGAGCAAACCATGTGAATGTTCGCTTCTGTTGTCTCTATCAGGCTGGTGGCTCTCAGGTTATCTTCACCAATCCTCTTGAGATTGTGAAGATTCGCCTGCAGGTGGCAGGAGAGATCACCACTGGTCCTCGGGTCAGTGCACTGAGTGTAGTTCGAGACCTTGGATTCTTTGGGTTGTACAAGGTTTGAGAATAATGTAATTACCTTTTTGGACTTGTTTTTTTAATAGTTTTGTAACATGTTTCTTGATGTCTTCACAGGGGGCTAAAGCATGTTTTCTGAGAGATATTCCCTTTTCAGCCATCTATTTCCCTGTGTACGCACACACCAAGACTTACATGGCAGATGAGCAGGGCAGGCTGGGCCCATTGCAGCTGTTAACATCAGGAGCTATCGCAGGTAAGAAAATCAACAGCATCTCAAGTCCAATCTCCTAGTACTTTTTACCATTAAAGTCACAGGGTCTGCTGTGATTTTCATGTAGTTTCTCCTGTTTTCCAGGTATCCCTGCTGCCTCTTTGGTAACTCCTGCTGATGTAATCAAGACTCGCCTGCAGGTGGCAGCGCGGGCTGGACAGACTACCTACAATGGCGTTGTGGACTGCTTCTGGAAAATCTTGAAGGAGGAGGGCTTCAGGGCTTTGTGGAAGGGAGCAGGAGGTGAGTTTATGTGCAGTCTCTGTCAAAATTAACATGTGACATTTTAACATTCACTTTGTCCTTCCAGCTCGTATGTGTCGATCTTCACCGCAGTTTGGTGTGACTCTGGTGACCTATGAACTCCTGCAGAGGTGGTTCTACATTGACTTTGGTGGACAGTAAGTACAAAAATTCACATGCCACTTTTTGAGTTGATAAACATTTTCTGATGGCTCCCTCTCTCTGAAGTCGCCCAACAGGATCTGAGCCTACTCCCAAATCTCGGATTTCAGAGCTCCCCCCCATTAACGCGGATCACGTTGGAGGGTACCGCCTGGCTGCAGCCACATTTGCAGGAGTGGAGAACAAATTTGGACTCCATCTCCCCAAATTTAAATCCTCTGGTGTAGTCTCTATACATCACTCAGAGCCATCCGCTGCCTCTCCGGCTCAGGGACCATAGCTAGTTTAATATCATAGCATTTTCATTTCCTATTCCCATACCAAGAGAAGATGTAACACAACGAATACGCACAATAAAATACACTCCACAAATGAGGCTTTCAAACCAACCACCAGAGCGTGCCCTGGCCTGGGGCTCCTCTGGCCCTGTGGTTCCAGCCGCGGAGGAATACAGTGGCTCACAGCTGTGGGTTTTTCTACAAAAACTAAAGCCTCAAGCACCCTCTCGAAGTAGCTATGATTTGTATTTTTTTGGGCAGACACTTGTGTGGGTAGGACTTTTTATTGGACAAATATATAAAGTGTATGCTATTTTAGATTGGTTATCATGTCGAGTGGAACCTAACTCTTATAAGACAGACTGTTCATACTGTATAACACTGATGCAGCTAAAGAGAGTTAGAAAGTGCAGCAGTAACAGCAGTGGAAATGTTGGGCCTTTAGTTCTGACCTCCAAGAATCAGTCTTACTGATGTACAGAACATTAAAAGTGTTTTCTTGATAAAAGATCAAAAGGAAAATTAGCTAATAATAAATTAAATGTATTTCAATTATGTCATTGTATTTTATTGATTAAAGTCATGGGTTTGATTTTACAAATGCCTTGAGTTTGCTTAAGTGCCACAATGACATTGTTAGAAAAGGAATACAGTAAAGATGGACAATACAAAGTAATTTCAGTAAATATTTTTCAATATTTTTGCAATATAACAATTCTGTGTGGAGGGAATAAAGCTGAAATTACAGTATTTCTGGTAAGTTTGGTTACAATTGAAATGTGTTGGAAAATGGCTCACCAAATGGAAACATGGTTTGTTGTAGAGAAAAATTACTTACTCCTGTACTTATTACCAGCTACTAATTGAGAAAAGTATTGAAGTATTTATTTGACCCGAAACTCGCATGAGATTTCACAAGAAATCAGTACTCTCAAGATGTTGAAACAAATTGCAAATCAAAAAAAACATACATAAAAAATACTACTACTACTACAAACTACGCTTTAATTTCAGGAATCTACTATCTAAACGTAAAGGAATAAACAAAAAATGCACATAAATAATAAATATCTGGTTAAAATTCATGAAGTTGCGCACATATTACTGTGTAGTTCAGAGTAGTAATATACTGCTTCAGTGGTAGTTAACACTGAGGAAATGGTTAAAACAAAAGCAAAACATTTTGCAATAAAGAAATAAAAGGTGCCAAGTAAAAAGGTTTGCACTAGTAAGAAAAAGTTTTCTTTAGCACAGGAGTGGTATGCAAGGTCCTGAGGGTCTCGTAGCATTTGTGCATTACATGGCAATCCCTTTCAAATATTTTACTTAACAATACAATTCTTTACAAGTTCAACAATTGAGCCAGTTACAGTTTAAGTCTAATCCCTAGAGACACATTCAAATGCTTTCTAACATGTATCTCTGCACTTCTCAGGCCAGTTTAAAATGGGGGAAAAAAGCAGAACATCAGAGTAAGGTCCTCTCAGTCGGTGTGTAGTGTGCTTAGTGTTGAGTGTACTATACATAGCTGTTATTTTGTAGGTGTGTAACATTAGGCATTGGCCAGCTCCTCTGCTTCATCTCGATTCTCGTTGATCTCTGCCAGTGTTCTGACAAAACGGGTCCACTCATCAGCTTTAGGCACACAAATTTGCTGCAAGAACAAAATTCAGTGTCAATCTTTTAATCAAAGTTTGGCATGACATTTTGTTTATAACTCAACAAAAACTCGTGCTTACCTCTCCAACATCATAAACCTGCACCCTCCCTTCAGAATCTCCTGTAGCTATTTCTTTGCCTGAATGAGCCCATCTGACCCGATTGAGAGCGGGAGCCCCCTCTACAGACACACTCGCAGTAGGGACCTGAAAAGAAAAACAATGTATTTACAGCATTTAAACTAATCAAAAAAGAGCATAAAATGCAATAAGTATTTGAGCATACTTCAGTATCGTTGTTCAAGTTCCAAAGGTCCAGGCGTCCGGACAAGTCCACACAAGCGAACAGCGCAGGGTGGGTTGGTGACCACATAGCATCATACACGTAATCGCAGCTGTCCTCGAATGAGTACAGTGGCCGAGTGCTCTACAGTAAAACAAGTGTAAAGGGTTATACTGGTGTAACATAGACAAAGAGTTGAATGTGGCCATGTGGAAGGCACCTTGGTACTCCACAGTTTCACAGTCCAGTCGAATGACGAGGATATGAAGAGATGGGAGAAATCCACTTGCCCAGCAGCACTGTGACAACTCAGGCCTGTCACTGGACCATGGTGCCCCTCAAACACCTCAGTAATGCCCGCCTTACTGTAGATTAAAACATTTATGAAGACTGTTTAAATTGGACATAATATGTAAAAATGTTATATGCTTTTAACCATATAATCCTGCATTGTTGTGCAGAAAATTTGGCTTTCACTGACCCCCTATCTCTGCCCACTACTCATTCAGACTACGGATCATACAAATAGAGTTCAAAAATGTCACATAGCTTTTTTTTTATAATAATAATGGAAAAATCTGGTGCTTGCTATGGTAAAATGCCACTATGAGGTTCAATTCGGCCGTTTTGAACAGGAAATCAATGGATTCGTTTATAATTGAGGCTTTTATAGTTGAAAATGAACTGAAATGAAAATAATGATCTACATATCTTATAGTTTACTACTAAATACATATATTTTCTTTAAATGAA
>JACM01035691.1:0-12645 GCA_000787095.1 Periophthalmodon schlosseri
TCACGTCCCTGAAACTGGCCAGAGGAGGACGGAGGCGCACGCCAGAGCGAGTGGAGCCTTCGATGGCCTTCTGAAGCTACAGGAGGGTGGGGGCAGGTGGAGGAGGGAGGAAGGGAGGGAGAGAAGGAGGGAGGGAGTGAGAGAGGGAGGAAGGGAGGAGCAGGTGGAGGAGGGAGAGAGGGAGGTAGGGTGGGGGCAGGTGGAGGAGGGAGAAACGGAGGGAGGGAGGGTGAGAGCAGGTGGAGGAGGTAGAGAGGGATGGAGGGTGAAGGCAGGTGGAGGAGGGAGAGAGGGATGGAGGGTGAGGGCAGGTGGAGGAGGGAAAAATGCACAGAGGGTGGGGGCAGGCAGAGGAGAGAAAGAGGGAGAGAGGGTGAGGGCAGGCGGAGGAGGGAGAGAGGGAGAGAGTGTGGAGGCAGGTGGAAGAGGGAGTAATGGAGGGTGGGGGCAGGTGGAGGAGGGAGCGAGGGAGTGAGGGAGTGAGAAAGATAAGAAAGGAGTCAAAGTGCACAGTGTAAAAAGCAGATGGGAGAAGTGTAATCAAAAGAGAAGATAGACTCTACAGAGTGGAGTGGGGCAGATTATCGAAATACTGACAATACTGTGAATGCTGTTTTGAAGATATATATGAGTAGAGTTTATTATAAAACTGCTGCTAAAAGAGCTTTAAGTTGAAATCACAATTACTTCTACTGCCACAAATGACCTGCAGAAAAAGTACAGACCTAATATGTAGTAATGATGTGTGACACTTGTTTAAAGGGAAGTGGCTTTGCTCCAGTTTTGTACGGTTCAACAGCTGCACACATCACTTTGAACACAAGCTAATTCATTGTATTTTCAAAGACTGAACTGAACAGAGCACATGATCATGATTCTCACTTTGATTAACCGCTCAGCCTTAAGTGACATTGCAGACGTTGGTACTTTCTTCTTACGTAAATGCTACTCTCAAAATACTCTTTGTTAGACCTACTTCACAAGTGTCCCTTACCTCTTTCAGAGCGACCACTCCCACTAGTTTGCCGATGCTGGTGACGTAGGCGTGGCTCAGTCCCAGCAGAGAGAACAGAGTGTGGGTCTGTAAACGGGAGGAGTTTCAAAGTTTAACACAGCCTGACTCTAACTCAGAGTTTAACACGAGAAAAAACAGCCTGACTTTAACCCAGAGTTTACAGGCCGAGCTCAGATTAAACAAACTCCAAACTCTGAGTCACACAGATAATTGGCTTGGGGGCAGCAGGTGAAGCAGGAGTCTGAGCTGATGATGACGCAGAGGGACGTCAGCACAGAAATATAAAATGTCTCAAATGAAACAGTTCAGATATAACTGGCAAAACTAACTTCTAGTATTATCTTCTCAATACAACAAGACAATTATATTCGAGGTAATGGATATCAAGTTGAAAAGACCTTCCAGCTAGAGACTAAACCAAGATATTACAGAAATTACCGTATTTGAAGGGGACATATTATGCGAAATTGCCTTATATGAGCTTTTTATCATGTTATGACAGTGTTCCATCATTATCTTACTCAGAGTTGTATTTCAGTTGATTCATGCATGTTTGAGTGATCACCCATCCCCACAAACTGCTCTGTATTTACTTGCAATTATTCATAAAATTCAGCCTCCATGTCATACATGTAGGTAAAAAAAAGTCACGTAGCCATTTTTCGACAATAAAAACATGTAAGTGAAGATCTGCTGCTTACTACAGTGTGAAATGCTACTATGGAGAGGTGGGGCCATCAGTTCTGCAGCTTTGAACAGGAAGCAAATGGTCCTATTTCTATTATTAAGCTGTTTTAAATCAATACTGCACTTTATAATTGACAAAAAGTAAAATCTTGATCTACGTATGTTATATTTTAATACTTAAGACCCCCCAAAATACATAATACGTCTTCTTGAAATTACTACTCTGAAAAACAGAAGTTCCCTGAGTTTTGCAGTAAAACAGTCTTATCGGGTGTGTGTTTGTCGTAACCTTGTGCAGCGACGTCCTCTCCACGAGCTGGAAAGGCGAAGGGTCCACTCGAATCTCATCGATTTCCATGGGCTTGTCCATCTCGGCCTCTTCCCACGCTTTTATCTGCAGCACAAGAGCCAAGGTGACACATAGGAAACAACGCAACGCAACACAGCCCAAGCAGAAACTATGGACGACACCAGGGGCAGAATGCAGACGGTTTGAAAAGAAAGCATATGATTACATTTACATGATTAAGCTACATTTCAGCCTCAAGCAAAAGCTATTTATAGAATCTATTTGAATTTTCCATACAGCGTCAAGGCAGATGGCTTGAAGAGACAAAAGCAAACATGGTAATATTGTTTATAATCATGCTAACACTTCATTTTACAGTACAGTTCTTTACACTTCATTAGGTTAACTGCAAGTATAAAATGTAACCCTAGTAACATGTAACAACACACTATTACAGGCCGTTACGTAGCCCACTTTACAGATGATGTCACAACCTGAGACAAACAAACCAGTGCATTACATTTTACATTTAAACACTGTAAAAACATAAACTGTATATGAAAATGTTGACTGTAAATGAAAACTTTACAAAATGTTAGACCTGGACATGTGAAGGTTGTTTTGTCGGGAGAGGACTTACTGGCTTTGTTTTAGCGTTTGTTTGTCTAAGGCGTATCCCATAATACTTTGCGATGTGATGTCACAGTCTATATTTAGCAACTGTGAAAAGAGTTATTTTTCATGTTGAAGTTCGTTACACTATTATACCTCCATTAGTTTAACTAATGTCATAGTCATACTGGAAAAACAGAAACTACTATTTAATTTGATTTTTACAACAGGATACATATAGTCATACTGGAAAAACAGAAACTACTATTTAATTTGATTTATTTTACAAATGTCTTCTTCCGTTTCTAACCTGAATGAACATTATTTAAGATAAAGGACTAACCCACCATAAAACGATCCTTTTTTTGAAATACCCCCTTTAATTCTAAACAAAATAATTATAATGCTTAACGTGTATTAAAATCAGTTACTTTGCTGTCTCAGATACAGTTCGTGTCCTTGATGGTCGCTCTTGTCCTGTGCAGATTTAAAATGTCTGATACTTTTGCCTCTTCATGAATTTTAGCTCTGAGCCTCAGTCCAAAGGCAAACGTCCAGAGCAATTTACAAAGAAACGCAATGGGCAACCGGGAAGCCGTCCAGGACAGACCAAAGACATTACACTATGGAGGACTTTGGGCTTTATTTACTCAGCAAAATTAAAACTAAAACCAATGTTTGTGAGATCATTTTCATTTTCGTAATTAAGAACGCTAAGTAATCGACTCGAGGAGAAGTATGAAGTATTGATCAACCTCAGCTTCTTTAATTTGGCTTCATGCCACAGGTGGAAGATGGAGCTTACTGCTCACTATTACTCATATAGCACTATATAATTCAAATGTATTGCTATAAACGACTGACCTCTTCTGGAGTCATGGTGTCGGCCAGAGGAGGAGGACTCGGCTCCTGGAGAAACAGGCAGAAGATTGGTGTTCTGATGTATACAACAGTGCATATTAGCATAACACATTTTAAGATAAACATGTATTGTTTAGCTCAAATTCATTTTAAAATTAAAATACTTAAGTTGTCGCTTTCTGCATTTGCCTCTATGTTCCTGCGACTGATGAGAATATTACAAAAAACTGTATTTTCAAGAACTAATTGGACAATATTTTGTGACTTAAATATCATCAGATTTCAGCATTGTCTTCCTTTATTTAGGCCTAGATTAACTTAAATTTAAGGCATTTTTACTTTTCCTCAACTTTCCCAACACTGATGATAGTCGTTGAATATCACTTTTCTTTCCATTGAATATCTCATTATTTTCTCATATCAGCCATGTGCCCCAGCGGAGAGATAACAGTATTACTGCTTATCAATTACTAAAACTTTTATGCACTTAAATAAGACATATGCCTAATTGGAAACCAGCCCAGACTGCTGTGGGACAGATACAGATGAACGCACACAGAATGAACAAGTGTGAATCAATATTTGGGAACAGAACAACATTGCTGGCAGCCTACAGATTTAATCTAATCTCAAAACTGACAAGGAATCGTTTGACCACAAATGGGAAGGTCAATGTCTCGTATCTGTATCTAGTTTTTTAAGCAGCGGGTGGTGTATTCCTCCCCAGCGTCTAGTTGATATGCAGCTTTATCAGATGTAAGAGCCGTGCTGCAAAACCAATCTCCAGACAGATGGGAACGAACCCAAAATATAATACAAAATCTATGTGAGTTGTGCAGGATTGGGCACTTGTAAAACAGTCATCTTTGGAGCTTTGCAGATTTTTTCCAATGTGTTTCCAATGACACTTGTCTACATATAATTTTCACCTTTATGTTTCACCAGTTGTGTGAATTCGCAGATCTGATAAGTTAGTATTTGCCCAAACAAAAAACCAAAAAGGGAGTCGGCCCAGTGAAAAATTATGGATAAATTTGATACCTTTCTTGTGAGTGGAACGGAGGTGGCTTTGTGAAACAGAGTGGGGGAATTATTAGCATCTGAATGAGTCATGACACCAGGGAAAATGACTTGGTTACTCAAACAAAACTAGGTCTCACGGAGCAGACAGAGGCTGTTTACAAAGACGTCACAATAGGGACAGGGAAGAGGAGTATATACAACATCAATATTTTAAAAAAGGGTTTGATAGCTTACATAATTTCAAATCAAAATGGCAGAACAAGGAGACATGAAATTAATAAAAGTTTAGAGATAAACTACATTTTCCTGTGGACCAAACTGAACATCCCTTTGTACTGTTCCAGTGCTGCAAAAATGTTACACACAAAAAAAACCCAACAATATTTATGGGTAGATTACCTTTTTGAACAGAAAGTATGTATTAGTCAGAGCAGCAATTGAACTCCCAACCCTCCGGTGAGTGGGCTGCCTACTCGACCACCTGTGCCATTGTTATGCTTTATATAGTGTGAAACCTTATCTGTTACTTTATACTTGAAACCACACTACAATTACATTAGACGGATTCAATTGAGCAAACAGCTTTTCTCGTGTTGTGCTTTGAAAATTCTACATTCATTGTGCTGTTTCCTAGAGCAAAACCAGGGACTTTAAATTCATTCAAAGCAACAACCAACAACAGATGCCTCATATTTGATCAGGACCAGACCTCCAAATATATGAACATATGTTTTGCTTGTGTCTGATAAATCCTCTGATAAAATACCAAGGATGAGTGTTTGCTGAAGTGCAGGGCTGTTGGGGTAGAAAGGACAGGAAAATCATGAAATAAAAAGAGCAAAACCTAAACTCACGCAGGATGCATAACGTTCACACATGTCTGGTTTCCATGCTTTTTGGGAACGTTACATTGACTTGCATTTATTTCCAGGAGACTGAGCCCAACCATAACCATATTTTTTATTCCCCACAATGTGATAAATACTCGCCCGCACTTGACTACAAGCTAAAAAAAAAACCTGAGACTATTCCAGGAACTAAACCTGGACTATACCGGACTAAACCTGGACTAGAACAGGACCAAACAAAGTCTACATTAGGACTAAACTGGGCTCAAACCAGGACCAAATCAGGACAAATGTATTAAGGTTCGACAAATTAGAATATATGGTCTATAGAAAACTGTAAAAGCCCCCCGCACAGGAGTGAAAACAGATAAACCAGCAATGTAATCTTTTAAGCATATAAAAATAATATTTCTGCAGTTTAGTTTTGAATTTTCCTCTCTCATTTTGGTGCAATACTAGAACAACTTTTTTAATGGACTGCAGAAAATATAATCTGATTATCATTGACGAGAGGGCTCACACTTTTGCGCTACACTGCTGTCGAAAGCCTCGATAAAACAAACCCCAGACGCCAGCATAAAGTATAGAAGCCTATTTTTATCCTCCCTGGTGCCTGGTGCAGAGATGTAAATGTGGAGAGTCTCACACACCTGGGACTGGCCCTCGGTCTGTTTGGGTCTAGAGGCAAAGACACTGCTCAGAGCACTCCTCATCGACTGCAGAGGGCCTGTGTCTGGAACAGACAACACAACACACAAAACACAGTAAGGATCAGTAAGAATAATATGGAATCTTGTATTTTTAATTTTGCCAATTTTAAGCATATTTGAAGGCTTTATTTCTGCTCCAATAATTTTTTGTGAATGGAAATTTATATTATCCAAATTAGGGGCAATATTGTCAAAAATGTGTAGCTGCCTATTTTTGGGAGGATAATGTTCATAAAAATATGATGAAATAAAGATGATATTTTTGAAATACTTGTCAATGTTAATGTCTTCGTCGAGTTTAGTGTTACACGAATATGACTGGAGAATTTGACACAAAAGTACAGAAATGTCACTTTGTACCCTTTTTAAATTCAAAATGACTTATCCGTCCCTGAGGAAATTCGTCTTGGACTCACAGGCTGCTACACAGAAAAACACACATAAGACAGACACAGAACAAGGCACAGACATTAAACTAATACAGTAATGAATCAGATCACACAGCAAGATTCTGTTCTTTTTACCATCTAGTTTCGCCATTTTGACAGTGTTAATTTTTCTGCCGATATATTTGATATTCTAATTCTAAAACTGTTCATATGTATAAATACTACATTGCCAACCTCTACCCAACATAACTGTATCACTATATATATTTCAGTGTCTCCCATTAATACAGGAGACTATGGTGGCCCCCCAAAGTCTAAAACCCCCCCATAGTCTAACAAACCTGGACGACATTGTCATAACAAAACTAGATTTTGTTTTGCTGCTCATTGTATCATCATGAACTGAATAAAAGAGGCAACACTGATAAAAATGACTGCTTAAAGATTAAATACAGGCAATATGTTAAATTTATACCCCACAAAGTGAATGAGATTAAATTATTCATGAAAAAATAATGTGTCCCGAAAATAATCGTAACAAAATCTATGAAAAACACTGTATTCATCAAGTCATTAATTTGTTTCATTCATGCAAATATCCAAAGGCACGGTTTAAGACAGCAAACACTTAACTGTCATCTTTTGTTGCCTGGAAACAATTTTAATAGGGACGTACACACCATCTGCTTCAGAGAAAAGAATATTTGTGCCAATCGTTCCTCCCCTCAGTAATCACAGCCCAGACCAGAGCTTGTTTTGGAGCAGATATGTGCAATTATGCTCAGACAACACCCGGTTTGAAAGAATAAAATGCAGTTGTCTGAAAGTGGGAGTCAAGGATAAGAGCAGAGCTGCAGGGTACAGAGCCGATGCTATTCCTGGCATGAATACAATACAGCATGACAATGTGGTTTCAAATGGAAAAGGCACCTTGGATAGTTAATTCTGACTTTTAAATATAACTTACCATCCTGTTTCAGAAGTCGGATTTGTGTTTTGTTGAACCTCAGCGTCGTAGTCTACTTTCATTTACAGAGCACAGGAGTCTGAAGCTCTGATTGACAGCTTTATTCATTCATGTTTTGTTTTATTAATGTCTGCACCTTATAGTTTATTTTGGCAACATCACATTGGCTTTTGCACCTCTGAAGATGTGAACCCTCTGCTTGTGTCTATACTGTCTCTGCTTGTATCTACTGAACTGACACTGACAGATATGACACTGCACTGTATGTTTTGCTCATATTGTTGCACTGGTTGTGAATGGTTGTGTATTTTTACTCTTCTGAGCGACAGCCATTTGGGACGAATATCGTGGTCTGATTCTGATTCAGTTATCAGTGCACTGTAAAGATTATTATACTGAATAGATAAGTAAACATCATTGAAACCCAGGATGGAGCACAATACACTTTATAAATGCCTTTTTTTTAAGCAATAAATATTAATATAGACACAAGAGGCTTTGTTACTTTGATTATTTTGTTATTTTTTCCCATCCATTTTTGTTCTGTGTTGTAATATGTAATAATGTGAGCAACTGTGTAAGTTTATGCATTGACCAGATCAAATATTAGATTTGCAAAATTTGAATATTTAGGAAAAACTGACAACAATTACTCAAGAGTTGTTAAAAAGCTTTACAAAAAATATATATCAAACCTTAACGAAATGGACAAAAATACAAAAAAAAAGTTGTCAGTAAGCTCAATAATGCAGTTTAACTTCATACTTTAAGATGCTCAAGGCCACTGCTCCAATGTGATGTACTTTATACTTAAGAACACATCTGCTGCACGGTCCACAGATCTGGCAGATGTTCTAAAACGTAGTGCCAAACTCCTGTTGTTATAGTTGCCAAGTTTGTCTCTCTGTATTGACTTTCAAACATAATATCATTGAAGAAAGCACAGAAATGTATATGAGATTACACTTTTAAATTCAATCTGTCTGAAGTCTTTTATTTTAATTCTTCCATCTCCTTTGGAAACTTTCTTTGTATATCGTTAATACATAATATAAGCTTTTAGAGGACTTTGGCAGAGGAACCGTGGAATAAATCATAAACTTAATTTGGTCCCTGGCTCCTTTTCCTAATTTAAAGTTTTCTTGTTGAGAGAGGCCAAATTACTTTCGTGTTCAGTTTGAAAACAAGCAATAAATTCAACTCTATCTCGGTCGGTCAAAGTGAGTTCCATCAGTTTTAGTTAAGTTAAAATGACTAAATATCTTCAACTTGAAAACCCTAGAATATTATCTGTAAAACTAATGAACAGGAATCTACAAGTCGACAAGTTATCCCACTGCAAGAAACTATTAATATTAAAATGAACAACAACTTACTGATTTATAAATGACATCTTTTCCAAAATGTACTAATGAAAAAGTTTAATACCTGTTACTTTCTACCTCTATGAAAATACTGATAGTAGTATAGTAGAGTTTTTCTTACTCTGTCATCACAAATGTGTCTGTTTTGACCACTTAAGGATCATATGCATTATTCAGGTTGGTGTGGGGAATATAAAAATACCTCAAAGCCTTTTATAGTTGGCATTAAATATGTCTGGGCAATATGGGTGATTTTTCTCCTTGTATTGCTCATTCACATTTAAAAAAAATGTATTTAAATGTATATGACAAATTAGACTAAAACTCAGCTAACATAATTGTACTGAAGATTTTACTAAATATGAGGATTTCCACTGCATAAAAAATATATTATGTCCACAGCCCTAACAATAAATGTCTCTGTAAACATAAGCTTGTAACCTCTTCGTATCATGTGCACGTGTGTGTGTTGGGACTGAGCGCAGTGAAGAATAACTGGTCTCACTGTGGAGCAGCTTCTGTCTGAGGACGTTTGTGTCACTATGACAACCCCACAAGGCCCTGATGCCGCGTCGCTCCAAGTCGCACATCTGCAGCTGAAACTGACCGAAACAACTAGTGCTTTTATTGGGTTCGTCTGTGTTTTTGTGGTGAACAGGTCCTTTTAGTCTTCATACACTGCACAAGATGATGTGCTCTCACCTGTGGTACTCGGGCTGTGGCCTGATGGATCTGGAGGTTTTGCTGGAGGGAGGGGCCCATTTCTCTCCTCTAGAATGTCCTGTACACAATGTGTATAATTAGCTTAGTTTACAAACAATGTTTTTAATTATCATTAATATCCAAGCCATAAATAAGTCAGAATCATATCAGTAAATTCATACTTTAGTTACAGAATCTGACTGCACTTGTTTTCAGTGTTTCTAAAGCTGATTTTCAAAGTACTCTGTAGTTCAAATTCCTGCACAGGTTGTTACATGTTTGTGTAGTCTTGGCTTAAACTAGGCTTGGTTCTAGATTAGTCAAGTTTTAGTCATTAGTCTTCTTCTGATGTAGTCAATTTCTCATGAAAGAATGAATGAATAGCTGTATCAAACTTTTGTCTGGTTTTGTATTCAGACAGACACAGGCTAAATAGGTTTATGTCACCTTCTCTTTATCCTCCTCTTCTTCATCGACGAAGGCCAGAGTCTCCCAGTTGTGTCTTTGGCCCTGGCTCTGCTCCTGCAAACAGTCGCCCTGGAAAAACACAAGCTTTTACACCTCCAAGAAAATAAATGTGTTCTTAAAATATTTGTACTTGCATGAGCTAAAACTACTTTTATACAAACTGCTACTGTCCAGTTAATCTAGTCTTTGTTGTCATGTTGTTGTGTTACTGCTACAAGTACCTCAGTAGTGTATATGTTTACATTCTGAGTATTTGCACTTTATGAATTGCACTAATACTGTCTTGCACTATAGCCACACTTACTGTTTAACATTCTAAATGTAATTTCATTGTTACAAGTGACAATGACAATAAATCCTTGAATCCTACATGAATATTGTGCAGCTCAGGTGGAGGATTAGTCCTGAGATACTGTGACTATGCAGACACAGGGAGGACATGAAAACTCCACAGAAAGCGTATGTTTGGTCCAGGAAAGAAATCGAAGAGCACCTTGCTGTCAGGTGAGAGTCTTAACCATTACACCACTGTATCGCTCTTATTTCATAAACTGTATCACTCACTTGCATTAGCAGCCGCCTCTCCGGGGACAGCCACCAATCACAGAGCGCCAGAAGCTCCACTCTGTCGATGCTGCCCAGAAGAATCATAGAATCTGAAGATGAATAATGAAATGATTGGTGTAAGATGTAAGACTTAAGGCCATTTGATGCTCTGGTTCAATAGTTATATTACCAGGAGCTGCGTGCATCAACACATTTTAATTTAGAAACATCAATTAAACTGCTAAATGAAGAGAACTTTGAATATTTAGATGCTATTGCTTTGACTGGAATGTTCCAAAAATGGCATTAAATCTATCTCCATGGAAACAAGCAGGTCAAGTCAGCTCTGTAGAGAGATGACAGCGCTCACAGTGCATGTTTCAAGGCATTTTTGGCAGTATTAAGTATTAAAAAAATAAAGTTGAATGCCATACTGAACATTCAATATACTGAAGAAACAATATCTCCATGGAGACGAACAGAAAAGTTAGTGCACCTTTAAGAAGAAAAGGATTGACACAAAGGGGAACTGGATTATTATGTACATTTTTAAAGATGATTGTAAAGACCATTTTTGTATCTACTATCTAATAAGCATAAATGCCAACTTTGTGATATTTTTATTGAGCCTGTTGAGATTAAATGTAATGTTTTTTGTAAGTCGTGGAACAGTTTTAAATGCTGCTGTTGTTGTTTACCTTTTGAGTCGACCAGAGGTATTGTTTTCAGAGAGGTAGAGTCCAGCAGATGTTTGACCTCTCTGTATGTCGAATGAGAGGAGATAAACTTCACTTTTCTCACCATGATGTCCTCCACGAAGATATTGTACTGGCTGTGGGTGAAACACACACATTAGCCTCAGAGTAATAATAGAATTCCACCCAGTTCTATTTAAATGTGAGCAGTTCAAGATGTCAAACGACTCGACTGGAGCCTCAGTCTGAGTGAATTACCTGGCGGCACTGAGCTGCAGTTTAATGACAGGTTTAAGATTTATGTGACAGACCAGAGGGGCACGGCTCTCGGCTCAAACCACACAGCCATTTTTCACTTTAAATTCGGTTTAATTTTCTGTTATCAATCTCTTTTTCTTACAATAAAAGTTTGAGCATTTGTAAACTTAGCTGGAGAAAGGCAAATTGCAATAATATGTATAATGAATGAATGCATAAAATAAAATAAAATAAAAAAACTTGCAGGTAGTGAAAGATTAAGTCATATTGTAATATTATTGGCATGTAGGACATGTCTCTGATACTTTGCAGTGACATCATGCAGGGAGACAACATGTATGTCTATGGTGGAATGCTTTGCAGTTACAATGGTGACACAATGCACATCTTAGCAAACACAGCCTGATATTCTTTTTTAGATTGTCTGAAACTCAAGAAAAAAAATACAAAATGGATTTAAACAACACATTTTCGGGAGCGTGTGATCAATACATTCATGGTCCCGTTTAGGTGTTTGATTTTCAACAAAAAGGTGAGAGTGGCTGTGTCCGAATGTCCACACTGTTCCCTACTTAGGCCGCTATTTAGGGGTCAATGGTTAATGGTGTCTGAATGCACCTTGAAAAATATTGGGCATCAGTGGTCACTAGACTGGTCAATACAGACCACAATGCATTGCGAGAGTCGGAAAAACAACAGCGGACAGTGACAGGTCTTTAACTGGACACAACACAACTGAATGAAGCAGATAGAAGTGCTGGTTTATCACACTGTTTATCACACTGTTGATTGCTGATTATTAGAAGTGCTGGTTTATCACACTGTTTATCACACTGTTGATTGCTGATTATGAATAAAACACTCATAAATAAAGCGCTGCTGTGTAAAGTTGCTAGCGTTAGCCACTTACGAACTCTCCTAAACCAATGTGAGCCAGTTCTGTAAGAGGGGTATCAAACTACGCAAAACCATACAAACCTAATGTGTCCAAAGCCGAGCTCGGGCAGGTAAGGCAGCTTCTTGACCTGGATGATGGAGTCGTAGAGGGACGGCTGCAGGCCCTGAGCCACCATGTTGGCCAGGATCACTGCTACCATCATGGGCAGGATGTGGGAGATCTGTCCTGTCAGCTCGAAGCAGATCACCGCAGTGGAGACGGTGTGCGTCACGGCTCCGGTCATAGCTGCTGCTCCTGGAACAGGGACGGGGTG
>KN480971.1:0-15431 GCA_000787095.1 Periophthalmodon schlosseri
TGTGTCTATGTGTGTGTGTATGTATGTAGGCCTATATATGCATGTATGTATATGTGTATAATTTGTGTGTGTATGTATGTGTGTGTGTGTGTGTGTGTGTGTATATGTGTGTATATATGTGTGTGTGTATATATATGTGTGTGTATGTATATGTGTGTGTGTATATATATGTGTGTATATATATGTGTGTGTATGTATGAATGAATAGATTTCATTTATTTATTTATCATTAACCCACCTGACACCACACAAAAACACTCGGGACCAGATCTTCTCATAAAAAGATTTATTTTTCCAGCCCAAATTTACAAAGGCAAGTTACAGAGTATTGTATAAAAAGAACCATGATAATGTACACTTTGAACAAACTCCTGAAGGGGGCGAGGGAGAGGAGGAGGAGGAGGAGAGATCTGCATCGCTCACACTCTTAAAGGAAATCAGGACATTGTAAACACCCAAGCACCCGTCCGCGCTGGTACTCCGCGGAGGGGGGGGGGGCGCGGGTCGCGGGAGGGGGGGGGAGGCGGGAGGGGGGGGGGGTCAGTGTGACAGAAGGCGGGTAAGGAACGAACGAACAAGCGAATGTCTCCTCCAAATCTTCACAGAATGTTCAACTATAGGCACCAAATGGAGACAACCGCTGGCCAATAATAAATATATATTACCATGAAACGAAGAACGACGGCCAAGCACGTTCCAATATGCTGACAGCAAACACCTCTGGCTTTTTCATACACGTTTTAGAATATATGGACTTTGCTTTAACTACTGAGATAACATTACTCTCTGATACAACAGAAGCACTTTCACAACCATTGTTCTGAATAAAAACTATGTATGTATGCAGTCTGCTGGTATACTAAAAAAAACAGGGACTAGAATAAAATAGAATGACAACATCGCAGCTGCCTAGGACACCCTCACATGTTACGAACACCGAAACACTCCAACCATAGATGCAAAAAAACGAGCCATTTTTGTCCGGCGAGTGAGGGGAGAGGGAGGCGGAACGGGACCAGGGACGGCGACTCACGATGAAATCCACTGATGACGGTGAATACGGAAAATGAGAAGCTGTCGCGTTCAAATCAAAATTCCAATTTGTGGTCTCTCCAAAGGGGGTTATTCGGTAAAAAATTAGCTAACCCTAGTGGTTTAGACCTCTACAAATCTTGTATTAGTTTAGCGGTAAATACACAAGTGTGCTCTTCCTGGATGTGTTCAAATTTGTATTGTGAACCGAAATGAGATGAAATTGGATTTTTTTAATATCCGCCTGAATTTCAATTTTGTTCAGCCCCGTCACCGCTTCACAGAAATTTGGCTGCACTACGCAATTTCGTAATGAAAAACCAATTCGTAACAAACCGAACGCTGACCATTAAAATGTGTGTAAAATCGTTCTTTACAAGCCGGGCGGAACGCTAAAATTATACGCGAAGAAATTAAAGTTACGACGCATTTTTGCAATCACGGTTCCCATTTTGAGCCAATTTAGCTTCCATTTTGATCAATATGCAATGCAGCTTTCTTTGCTTCTGTCAAACGTGTGAATTATGAAATGACTTTATTTTAAGTGCGTTGTCGACGGCTGCTCCTGTCGTGGCCTTTTGTGGATAATCACGTACGTTTAGACATTCCTTCGCGGTAACGGTTAAAAGGTTGCTGTAGACGGGCCTGTCGTGATAACTATGACATCAACTTACCGTTCAGTAAACGAAAGCTGGAACTATATATTTTGGGGCCCAATATTTATCATGTGTACTATTTCTTTGTAAAAGTGGGGAGATTGGGGTATTTTTATTGTAATATGAAAAGTTTTAAGCTGTAGAGGGTTGAATAAGTCACATTCTGGTTTATTCATTGGTTCATTCATATATTTGTTGCAGCTCAGGCCTTTTGAATGATACTGTCTATTTAAAAATGTTTTACTAGTATTTTCTTGCATTATTGATATTGTGTCAGTGGCATAAAGCAGCTTCAATTTTTTTTTATTATTATTATTTTTTTTTTTATCGTGACAGGCCTAGCTGTAGAGTGGTACTGTAGAGCCCAGTCATTCTTTTCTCACAGGATACAAGCGAACGTTTCACAAAACTAGTGTCTTATTATAGTTTTCAATTTAATTTTTTTTTCTTTACTTGGCAATATCAGTTTTAGACTTGGCATTGACCTTCCTCGATAGAATTTCAACTTCAGTTTTACGCTTTAAAAACTGCCGAAACGCTTTCAATATTAATTTAACATCAACGGGCAGAGTATTCCTTATATTTGCGTCAATTTAAAAAACGATTTAAATAAGACTCACTGAATGCGTCACAAAACTAATTTTAAAACCAAATCTGAATAATTTGTTTAATACTTATGACGTCATACAGCACCGCTCAGCAGAAACGAACCCTAAAGTTATTTTTCCTTGTTATTTCAGTGAGCGATGATGTTAAATTAAAGGTGCAACATGTACCTTTTCTGGTTGAGCATTTGGCACTTGCTTGTCTCCGTAGAGATGTTATTACTTTGTCTGAAATGTTCCACAATATGGCATTAATCTCATCTGTCTCCACGGATATGCAGGTCAGATCCGTAAGAGGTGACCCTGCTCAGAGTAAAAATACGTGTTTTTCAAGATGTTTTTGGGGCAATACAAACACATATCCACGGGTTTCAGAATGATAAAAAACTAGGGCCGCTGCCATAGCAATTAACACTTTAAAACAAAATATGACATCTTTTGAACGGGGAAAAAGTCCTCAAAATGTTTCATATAACAGGAAGTCGAAACCCATAAATAAATGAATCATATTGCGGAACATTCCAAGCAAAGCAGAAACATCTCCGCGGCAACAAACAGGTGGCAAACTGCCCCCACCAGAAAAGTTGCATAGTGCAACTTAAAGGGCTGAACAATGTAATCAATTGAAATAGTAAAAATCTGTATAGACATTGTAAACGCTATGCAATCTGTGGCAAAAGTTCCATGGTGTTTCTTTAATAGGACAGTTCCATGTCTAATTTCACTCGCTCCTGTTTAGTGTCATCAGTGTGTGGCTATTTTGCGTATGATCTGTAATAACATTAGCGTCTCAATACTTATTTTTACTGTACCAGCTGAAAAAACAAGGGCAAACCTTTAAACTGCCTAAATTCTGAGAAACTAGATTATGATGAAGCCACATGAGCAAAATGCGCAAAACCCAAAATGGCAACTATTCAAAACGTTCAAACATTTCCAAACAAATAACAAAATTTGAGATCTTTTTGAGATAATTTTTTGCACAGTGAGAGAGGAGACGACAAAATACGGCGTTCGAATATCCAAGTGTTTCATAATACAAGCTGCAGTCTAATTTACAGTGAAAATTGTTCTGTACACGGTCGCCTGCGGGAATACATCAACATATACGCACATTTTGTAGGCTGAAGACTTATTTTACAGCAGAAAAATAGAGATAGCAAATTTCACATTGTTCAGTGCACAGTCGTACTAGAAAAACAAAACCAAAACAAAGTAGTGGCTCTTAGTGACAAAAATTGTATCACTTGTAGGGTTGTCAAAAGTCAGATAGCAATCGATACTAAAACTGGCATCGAAACTCAGCTGAGCAGGAATCGATACTAGAAAAGTCACATTCACAGGACAGAAATGAACCTTTCCTGAATGATCTTGCGCTGTATCAGAACAAGTGTCAGAACAAGACCACGTAGACTCGTATGCGCCCGTGGACCACTACCTGGACGACTGAGGGGTTACACACATGTAAGACCGCGTGGTAATATAAAAAAGTACTATGATTTAATGTTGATTATCACATTCTATTGTCTAAAGAAAGTGTTTTTTGTGTTATAATCATGGTATCGGAATCGGTATTGAGCATCGAGTCCTTAGTATCAAAATCGAGTTTGAAATTTTAGTATCGTGACAACACTAATCACTTGCTCATATGGCTTCAACATACGTACGAAAACGGAACATTCAAAGATGAACAAAACGATGCGGAACAGATTATGACAAAATATGGACAATGTTAATTCCATTGAGGTGTACGCGGTCCGTTGGTGAGAGATGACGTCCCTGAACTGGAAAACAAAGATGGCGGCGGCTAAAATGTCCACTCTCACGTCTCCGCAAACAAAGCAGCGGCTGGTATATTTCCCCTCCCTTTTCCGAAACGCGTCAAGTTTCGGATAGATTCTTGTTTATGTGAGAATTGAAATCACTTCTAGATGAATTCCCCCATTTTGCGATTTCCACCCAGCGCTCCCTTTTGAAAACCCACCGTTGATTCTTGAAAAAAAAAAAGAAACTAAAATAATGCTGTTCTCCAATAGGGTCTTTTTGCATTGTATTCGTCGACAGTGCAGAGACTAAGTGAGTTTTTCGGGGGGTCCGGGTGGGCAGATGGCTTAGAACCTGGTTGTGGCAGTCCTGGAACAGTTCAAGCTTTGACGAAGGGCAGGGAGGGAAAAACAAAAAAAACAAAACAAAAAAAAAATAAAAGAGGAGGACGATCTGCCGAGCCGTGGGGCAGAAGAACTAAAAACAGAGAGAGAGATACACCATTCAACTGAT
The DNA here is from genome assembly GCA_000787095.1 of Periophthalmodon schlosseri. Taxonomy (NCBI): domain Eukaryota; kingdom Metazoa; phylum Chordata; class Actinopteri; order Gobiiformes; family Gobiidae; genus Periophthalmodon; species Periophthalmodon schlosseri. The sequence continues at coordinate 4,571 of KN480971.1, forward strand.
GTCTAAAGGTAACACCCAGGAGGCTGCGCCATGTGAGCCAGTCACATGAATCTCTGCAGGGTTGAGGTGTGACGGTCAGGTTTCCCTAAAAACACACAAAAAAACAAAACATTTGGATTAGAAATGTTGAATTATCTTTATGTCTTATTCCTTTTATGACTTTATTTTAAACTATGCTACATTTAGTCACATTGTTCAGTGCGCGGTCATGCTAGTATCACTGTATCACTTTTAGGGTTGTCAGAAGTATCGCAAATCAGATACTAAAACTTGTATCGAAACTACAAACATTTAGCTGGTATCGATACTAAAAAAGTCACATTCACAGAACAGAACCTTTCCTGAACAGGTTTAGACTGATCTTGAGCTGCTTCAGAACAAGTATAAGACACACAGACTAGTACACGCCCATGGACCACTATGGAACCTACTGGACGACTGAGGGATTACACACATATAAGACACATGGGAATAGAAAAGAAAATACTATGATTTAATGTTGTAAACCACATTCGATTGTCTAAAGAAAGTTTTTTTTATTATCAGCGTGATATCTGAATCGGTCTATTCCTTAGTATCAAAATCGCTAATCACTCGCTCATATGGCTTCAACATACGTATAGTGCATGTAGTGTATTTATAGTCTAGAGGTGACAGTGGGTATGTAGTGGGATAAGTGACCAGCCGAAGGACAGCCAGTTCAAATCTTGCATATTATAAGGCAGTGTTTCTTAAATTTTGGTATCTGTATCTCTACACAGGCCCTGTTTTATTTAGAACTACCTCATCCATTGTTTAGAGTAATTTTAGAGCTGGTATAGTCCAATTTTAGACCAATTTTAGTCCTAATTTAAAACCAATAAAGTCCGGTTTAGATTTAGATCTGATGGTACTTGGAAAGTCAAATAATAAGTTACGTGGTGCAAAAAGGAACCACTTTATAAATTATTTTGTGCTAAAAACAAAACAACAAAAGCCAAATAAACATGTGACTAACGGGATACGTGTAAAATGGTGCACAAATGACACGCGTTACAAAATGTAAAATATACAGTTATAACATTGTACCCGAAATATTTAATGATGTTTCACTAGTATTGTAACAAAAAACAAAACACGGAGGCTTTACACAGAAAGCTTATGATAATAACTTTATCTTAAATAGGAATGTTCAACCAATAATGTTCCAACAGTGCATCCATTCACGTTTGTTTAGGTGTCTAACTGTCAAGGCAGTTACCCATCAGCATATTTCTACGATCACACACTTTGTTTCATCTTTCAAGAGGGGTATTTTACTTCTGTGGGGTATTAACTGCTAACACATAACATAAAACATGTTAATATTCTGTTTAGGGCAAAGTTTTCGGGAAAGTTTCACTTCCGTTTTTGAAGCTTCCCTTTGCTCCATGTGCTAAGTCACTCCCCCTTCAGAGCGTGCATCCCGCTAATGACACTACTGCACATCACACCAGGTTTGTCAAGTTGCTGTGTACAGTTTTGTATCATGTTTTGTATATTTATGGAGAACTGTTGTGTGGGAGCATGGGTGATGTAGACTTGTGGGTTGAGCATTAGGCAGAATCTTACAGCTAACTGTAAGGAGGGTTCAAACAGGGCCCACGAGAGATCACAAGATTACTCAAACATGCATAGATGACATCTAAAACCTCTTTATGTACGTTTTTGATGAGGGAACAACATTATAACATGGTATTTATGTACGTTTTGATGAGGGAACAACATTATAACATGGTAGACAGAAAAGAAAAAAAGAAAAAAAAAATCAATTTTGCGTAATACCTCCTCTTTAAGTATTGATAACTGCAAGATTATATAATTCAATATTTGCTGTGTTTGACACTTATTCTATGGGGACACTCAGCAAATGCACAGTATCTAGTTCACACTACATCTATTATTGATCATAAAATGACTTCAAATACCTAATCCAGGTTTACATTTGAGGGCTCAGTTTAAATGATCTAACTCCATCTACACCAAAGACACTTTCTAGTGTTTTAACGTTCATCTTTCACTTATGTAATCACAAACGATTTGACCTGTGCTGCTCATTGCCGCAGTACTTGACTTGGGCCACTAGATGTCCCTGTAGTCCGCGCAGTTGTGGCTCTGATCTCACGTCTTCATTACAGCCCAAGCTTTTACTTGTCCTCAGAAGACCCGCGGAGAGAGCGGCGTATTGTCTCACTGCGGCACCGCTCTGGCACAGCCTTGTCACAGCCAAACCAGGCCAGAGCACAACTCCTCACATCCTCGTACTCCTCCGCCGGAGTACAGAGCCCACGCGGACGAGCGAAGGTTTCTTTTGTAACTGTTTTTGTGCTGAGAGAGCCCTGGCACCTGTCCTGTGTTGTATGCAAACACTGCAGCTAGTTTGTGTCTCTGCAGGCTTGCACTTCACTGTAATGGCTGTGTGTTTTGTCAGGCAGGAGGAGGGGGGAGGGGGAGGAGGGAGCGGAGGGACGGTTGGAGGAGGGGGCATACAGACAGGCTGGTAGTCATGGTTGCATTCGAAACCATTACCAACAGCTTTCAGGAACAGTCAGTGGTGTTGTTCCAAGGCAACTGGTAACCGGGACATTTCCCAACTAAAACTAAGGATGCTGCATTTTCAGTTCCGATACTGATATCGATACTTAAAAAGTCCTACGTTACACAAAATTGACTCTTGTGAGCTTTTAGCCATGTTATAATGTTATTACCTCATCAAAAACATACCTGGAGATGTGTTTTGTTTCATTCACACATGACTGAGTAATACTTCTGTCTATCGATATCAGTGTATGGAATGAAAATGGAATCTTCCTCAAAACACAGATAACTTATTACGAAATTAATTGAATTATCCTGCAAGTAACTACTGCACAGCTTTATTTCAATAAATGTTCTGGGCCAACATCCGTCAGTATAGTCTTACTACAACTGAACCGATATTATGGAGCCGATACCTGAGCCAGCAATCAATATTCGCCAGCAGTATTGTACAGGCGCATCCCTAAGTGTAACGCCGCTCCAACTGGTAATTCCTTCTAGTGAACTCTGACACGTGTGATGCGTTACGACGAAGGTGATCGCCACAAAAATCAAAACAAAAAAAAAAAGAATAAAAAATAAACATCACACAAACGACGTAAGCGTTTTTTAAAGGTTCAACCAAACATACATCAAGCAAACATTGGTTTAACGTTACATGTCTTTAGCCTTTAGCATTAGCCGTACAGTTGACGTACAAGTCAGTTCAGGTGGAGCGCTTGGAGGTGTGAACTTTTAACATTCAACTGGGAAATAATCAACCCCCCAGTTCCCTGTACGCAGAAGACGAGAATACATTCTGTTGTTACGCAAACGCAAAGTACAACATTTACATATGCTGCCAAAGCTTTGTGTAATTTGTTTTTCAGTTTTGTGACAGTGTTTTATGGCCCAATTATGTTCCAATCTAGTGTAATTAGAAGTGCAGATTAGCTAGCACTTTTCTCCTGCCGCTTTTCTCTCTCTGTATTTACACATGACATCCACAAGGCACGTCTAACTCTAACCTCCACTGACGCTGACAATATAAAACAACGTATCACGCGTTATTCCAGTTTTACTTTTTGAGCTTTTTCATTTGGATCCTCATCAAAAAATATACCGCCCTATGCCAGTACATTGTACTCCATGAAGCTCCTCTGTGTTTTTAAAGTCCACATACCTCCAGCGGACCGGTTTGGATAATGTCCGTGCTAAAATTGCCTCCGATAATCATCTTAGCAGGTTTATCTCTAGCTGTCATTGTTCTTAGCTTGTCACAAACGGCTTACTTCACTGCGCCAATAGATGCAGGCCTAGCAGAATGAGGCCTGGCAACGCATCGCTTACTCAAATATTATTGGGAACACGGAGTATTTTGCTCTGAATTATATTTTAGTAGTACTTTAATATTTTTACTTAAAGGTACATTATGTAAATTTTCTGGTGGAGGGTCCCCGTCCGCTTGTCTCCATGGGGATGTCATTGGTTTGCGTAAAAAGTTCCGCAGTTCCACAGTATAGCGTTAAACTTCTATATCCTCAAGGAGACAAGCTAGTTGTGCACCCACCACCAGAGAAGTTACACCTTTAAAAAGTCCCCAAAATGTGTAGTGTAGTGTAGTAGTGGTACCTTAAAGTGGAACTAAATCAACTTATTTTGCTACTAAACTGTACATAGTGTTTTAATAGCATTGTGTTGTTTCTAGTATGAATATGCAGCTTTCTGCTCAAAAACGGTCAAAAACCGAGTGCGTGCTGCTTCCAGTGCAATTTCAAGTACTACGTGACATCACACATAAATTCTCTGATTACAGCCAGGTGTTTCCGATTACAAACATCTGGCTGCAGGGACAGAGTTTGAAACATTAGACCAATCACACTGTTCCTCATATGTCCAGACCCCACCCCTCCTCTCCCCATTATACTCTACCCTTCGGTCCTCCAGGTACTGCCCAGTTTAGCAGCTCTATTTGAAATGTGATTGAGGGAGGAGTTTAGGTGTTTAGTCCAACTTAATGTGCATGAAACAGTTCAAAACCACACCTGTACCTACACATTAAATAGCACTTCCCCCTGCCTGGTGTTGGCGGGGTGTGGCAGACGTACCTGTGGAGTAGGAGAGGTCGTACTGCCCTGAGAGCAGAGGGTATCCCAGGTGGTGGTGTGAGGGCATGATGCGCTGTGAGGGGGAGGAGCGCGGCCGTTCCACATCGCGCTCCCTGTCCCCGGTCGCTCCTCGTTCCCCCTCTCTGTCCCGCTCGTGCGGAGCCTTGTCGCCCACTGTGGGGGACTTGCTCTTGTACTGGCTGGCGTGCTGATGCAGAATGTCCAGCGCTTTGGAGTCCGGGGCGGCTTTAGTCACAGTGGGACTAGCACGAGACTTCTCACTGCCCTCCTCACCAACTATTTTACTCCCGTACGGGGAAAAGGGGTAGCCTCCGGGTAGGTACGAACCTTGGAAGGAGAAGATCATGTTAACATTTATGTCAGTTATAGTATATTATACCACGTGTAGTGAGAAATCCAGTGGCTAAGTGTTGTGTGTTCATTTTGCATAACACACACTGCTCTGCTGACAGCACCTCACCAACAGATAAACGAATGCTTAAAGTGGAACTAAACACAAAATACACTTTTTTTTCTACTAAACTGTGTATATGGTGTCTTAATAACATTATCTTCTTTGGCAGTTATAATGTAAACTAGATACATTTGCACCTATCTGGTCAAAAATGCCTTAATCTAAGTGAGTGCTGCCTTCAGTGGCTTCTGCAATTTCCAGTAGTTGGTGACATCACAAAAGCCTGCTCTGATTATAGCCAGGTGTTTCTGATTACAAACACCTGGCTGGAGGGGCGGAGTTTGAAGTGTGGGATACCTGTTGACCAGTCACACTGTTCCTCATATGTCCAGACCCCTCCCCTCCTCCCCCCTCACTCTCCCCTTTAGTCCTCCAGGTACTGCTCAGTTTAGCAGCTCTATTTGAAATGTGGTTGTGGGTGGAGTTTAGGTGTTAAGACCCACTTCAGTTATTTTTGACAAAAATAACTAATATTTGAGGCATTTACAGACAGAGAAAAGGCTTTTCACATTCATAGGTGAGACATTTCAGTTTGTAGCCGTAGTATAAGTGCATTAAAGAACTTGGAGCCATATGTTCTGCAGTTTTAATGCACAGCTCCTCGTTGTTTAATGCGTCCTTATACTACTCAACCCATGTGATAACACTGATAGAATCAAATTAATTTCCTAGCATCACATCGTTACAGCTCACACTGTCTCAGAGGAGCTGTGATTCATCCACTAATCATTTCAACCAGTAAAGTGCAATTGTGCCAAGTGGAGCAGTTATCATTCCTTTGAAAAAGACGAATTGTTAAAAAAAGATCTGATTTTGAAAAATACCAAAACACCAAAATGAGCAAAATTTAAGAGACTCAAATAGTTCAAAACGGATTTTTTTAATAACTGTACAAATTGATGCCAACATGTTCATTAACTTTAATTTGTGTTTCAGCAACTGATAAAAGCAAAACCCTGTAACTATGTTGGTTAAATATTTGCGTATGCAAGAGAGTTGCTTTCTCCCAACAGTGGTTAAACACTTTCATATCCAGTGTGAGTGAAGTAGCGCGTGTACCTGGATAGTTCTGCATCATGACGGAGGGCATGCCCCTGTACCCGGGGTGGTTGGGGTCAAAGCCCTGTCCGTAGGGGTACCCGTGCATGTAGGGCATGTACCCCTGGTGCTGTGCGAGGGGGGAGGAGAACTGCATGTGGGGGTTAGGCCGTGAGTCTTTGCTGAGGGCGCGGTGCTCCTCTGTTAGCCGCTCGCTGTCCTTAGCCTCCTCTTTAGCTCCACTCTGAGAGTCTTTGGACCTGCTCCGCTCCTCCTTTAGCTTACGATCCCTGTCCCGATCCCGCTCTCGCTCTCGCTCGTCCTTCCACCGGGGCGGCTGCTGGTGCTCCTCCTCCACTGACGGCTTCTGGCTCTCAGGATACTGCGGTGGAACAACATGTTACTAGTACCACATAGGGCTGGGTGATATAGTGATAAAAATCTAATTGTGACCCTATTCCTTTAGTGATATGCAATTATGGTAACGTCACCATGTCGTGATCTCTAATTTTCTGAAACAAAGCAATAAACAAGTAAGTATGACTAACACATCATTTTATACTTCGTAGATTAACAAAAATTATGAACATCTTTTATATATATTCTCAAACATGTCTGTCATAATACAGAAAAGGCCTTCACATGATTCTACAAACTGACGGGAAGGTAAAATTTTTGTCTACTTTACCCAAGTAAGAGTAACGTTACTTCAAAATAATATTATTCAAGTAGAAGTACAAAGTAGTGGTCCAAGAAATTACTTAAATTAGAGTGAAACTAGGAGCAACTATCTGGATGTAACATCTGAATTATAATTTGAAGTTGATGTAATTTGAAGGACAAAATATTAAATAATACACAAAATCTTTTCATAGGATAGACCACAAATATTAGAAATTAAACTAAATCATATCTGAAGAAGCGGTGCAAGAAACACAAATGTTCAAATCATTTCATACTGTCAACATAAAGCTTTTGTCACTTGTAGATTTACTCACAGTGGAAAGAAGAACCAAAACCTTAACTCCTACTTAATTATATTGAAGTAACAGTACTCTTACTTGAGTAAAAATATGCTGCTTGAAAAGTACTCTGGTGGTTTTATATTTACATGCAAAAAGCTACATCGAGTACACCAATACAGCATACTACAATGGATAAAGTGGTGTTACCTGTCTGTACCACATGGCCTGCTCCATCCCCGCCTGTCCCCGGGCCTCCAGAGCCTGTTTGGAGTCATCCTTCCCGTGGTGGGCTCCATCTGTCAGCTTCATCTTCAGCCCCTCTGCCTGTGGTGTCTTGGGCTCATCTCCCTTTAGACCGACCAAAGACTTGGGTTCTGACGGAGAGTCTCTAGATTTGCTCTGGGGCTGTGACTTCCCCAGCTCAGATTGGTTGGGGGCTTTGGAGAGACTGGGAGGCAGCGGACTCTTTTGCTTCCAGTCCTCTTTCATGGACTCCCTCTCTTTTACATCCTTCTTCTCTGCAGCGCGATGTTGCTCCACCATCTGTCTCTGCCTCTCCTCGTACTGCTGTCGGTAGGCGGGGTTGGTGCTCATCAGGTGGTTGTGGTAGGCCTGGTCGGGGTGGTAGGCGTAGGGCGGGACGTAGGCGTACTGGTTGTAGTACAGCGGCTGCATGTACATGTTGGACCTCTGCTGGATGACCGATGGCTGCTGCGGCTGCTGTCCGGGAGTGTTGACGTCTGGTTTGCGATCTTCGTGAATCTCCACCTTGACTTTGTCCTCGCTTTGCTCTTGGTCATCCTCCCTTTTCAATTTCACTGGCCCTTCCCCTGCTGGCGTTCCCTGATTGGGCCCACCAGGACTTGGGTTGACGTAATTGGGTGAGTAATAGGCCTCATATCCAGCGTAGTACGGGGAGTCTTTGTTAGATGGTTGATTTTGGAACAATGCTTTCTTGACGCTTTCCCGAATGCCTTGGTCGTCCGTCTTAGTTTTGACCCCTTCCAACTTGCCCTCTGCGTCCTCCCCAGCGTCCGAGATATCCGAGTAGGCAGGGCTGTTGGTTTTCACTGAGGCGTTATCGGCTCCGTTCTGGCTGACCATGTGAAGGGGTGTTAGGGGCTGCGGCATGCCAGTTCCGTCTATCCTACTCGCCACACCAATCGACGGACTTGGCGCGTTATCGGAGAAGCTATAAATCTTGTCAGCTTCTGCTTTCATGCTAGCTAGCCGACTCTGGTGCGGGTCCGAGGATCCGTTAAGAAGTCCATCTCCTTTGTTCCCTTGTTCGCAGGGATCTGGATAAGGGACCTTCCCGTCCTCGATTTTTACACCCTTTCCCGCTGGTTTAGGGCTTTCCGCGTCCTTCAACCCATCCTTTTTCTTCTTTTCCTTCTTTTTCTTGTCTTTGGAGTTATTCGAAGCAGGGTCAGCTATAGCTGGCGGTTTAGGTTGCGCGCCCTTCATTTGGGGGCTTTTGGGGATACCTTGCATGATTGGCGCTACCGCTGAAGTGGAGTTCGGATTGCCGGGAGGAAAGGCGTACATTTGTTGGGACGCTGCAGATCCTGGAGCAACGGGCCTTGGAGACTTCATGTTTTTCTGCACCAACTTGTCAGCCTTCCCCCCAGCCTTTTTCCCACCTCTCTTGTCATCTAACCCATCGTTGCTCGCTTCATCAGTTAGGCAGACCCCATCTTCGCAACCATCCATGGGTTCTGCCTCGACTTCCATGGCTTTCTTTTTACCAGGTTTGGACCCAAACTTGCCTGGCGATGGCGACGGACTTTGGGCGTCGAACCCTCTACCTTTTGGTGTTACCGATCTCGCTGGTGACATGCAACCTTTCTGGGATATTGACGCTCCGTTGCAGCTTCCCGGTTCGGGGTGGAGAGTGGAATCTTCTCCGTATTCGCTATCACCATCAATCTCCAACTTAACATCATCATCGTTGTGAGCTCTAGCTTGGTGATACTTGAGTCCGTTGATGTGTTTGTACTTTTTATTGCAGTTGGGATGGGGGCAGTCGATGAGAACTGGCGAGGGGCAAGTCCGGTCAATGGGAGGAGGAAGAGGCTCTGCTTTTATAGTCGGCAAGTGTACCCCGCCTACTACTCCGCTATTCGAATTTGTACGCATCCGCTTGTTGCCTTTAGAGTCCTCTGAGCTAGAATTCGGCTCCATGTCCGAAGTAGGTTTGGTTTTGCGCTTCCCGGCGGAGGAGGGGCTGGCTTTCACGTCCTCGGTGTTGCTGTTGGGAGGGGTGCGGCGCTCGGAGGGGGTCTGGCTGCCACGGCGACCCTTGCTGTTGGACGCACCGCGGGTCTTGTTGTTGGTAGTGCCCTTGTTGTCTGATGAATTGCTGTTGTCGTTGATGGGGGTGTTGTTGTTCGGCCTCATGCGTTTACCCCGCCCGCGCCCATTTCTCATCTCCAAGTCGCTGGTGGGAGACTCACAGAATCTGGAACAGAAGAGGACAGACAACTGTTAGAACACTACAGGATTAAAGGGTGTTGGTACAATTTTGGGGAAAACAACCTCTGCCTCACTAGTACGGGTGGAGAATATATAGTTCATTACAAGTCCATCAAAATACTTGTTTTGAAAATATGCAAATCTCAAGTACATTAAAAAACTATAAAACTGGTAAAAAAAAAAAAAGTAAAGCAGCAAGGAACGAAAGTATAATTTACATTTTTCCAAAAAGGATATAAAGTTGTACTTGCTCACATCTTGGCAATACTTGAACCTCAACTAAGACATTACGGCTTATTTTAACAAATTTCAAATAGACTGCTAAATAACATATTTTCATCAATATCGTCCAACCTTAGTCACTGGCAAAATATCAATATGCTCCAAGTCATATTAGTTCTCCATTAAAAAAAAATCTGTGATAAATAGCTGAATGTTGGAATGAAGAACAGCATTAGCATCATGTAGATGTATTGGCAGTTTTTCAAACTAAACACGTTACTTGTGTAAGTGTATGTTGTAACAGTCCTCATTAGCAGCCATGCTTTATATAGGCCTTTAAGAATCTCTTGTTAAGTGCTTCCCATTATATTAAATCAACTCGGAAAATGTTTATGATTGATTACTATATATTGCAAACATTCTAATTACATAATGTAGTCTATGAGATCTTTACATGAACCAAAACAAAAGCTATACCATTCTTAGTTCTTTTCTTAGCTGTGCATCAATCTTGTTTTGTTGGTCTTCAGATTCAAGAGACAGTTTTTTCCTACTGATAGATTACATTGTATTTTGCCATGAAATATCCAAAAGGTAAAGTTGCAAAAGTTTAGTAATTTCTGTTATTGACTAGAGCCCAGAACTTACTGTATTACAACACAATTTTGCATTTTAACTTAACTTAAGATAATTCATCTATATTAAATAAAATTGGCGTATAGAATGATGTAGTCTGAAACCCAGCAAAAGTTATTTCTGAAAATGTTCTTTGTTGTAAGTTTAGATACGGATGAAAAAATAATGACCTGCAACACCTCAAAAGAAAACTGCCAATAGCACTTTTCACAGTTGCAAAAAATAGATTGCGACATCACATCACAAAGTTGTAATATCCTGGAACATCAGAAGTGGTTAGAGTAGCCAAAGATTAAAAGTAAAGTAAGAGTAACGTTATTTCAAAATAATATTACTCAAGTAAAAGTACAAAGTGGTGGCCCAAGAAATTGCTCAAACATGAGTAAAAAAGTATTTGAGAAAACTAC
>KN480971.1:22517-37448 GCA_000787095.1 Periophthalmodon schlosseri
TCGCACGGCTAAGTGTTTATTCACTTAAGAGGCTCCACTGCGCAATGCTCTCCTCTGCAGTACTAGCACTATACCCCCACATAACATGTATTTTCCACTGGGCTTAAAACAGACACATAAGCTAGTTTATATTGATTTTTACAATATTTTTTACATTTTATATTGGTACTGATGTTACTGTAGTGGTGAAGCGTGCAAGGAATTATATCAGTTCAATAGGCTCTGCGCACCGCTTGCTAGCTCTCTGATTGTGTCAAACCTAATGCTAACTTTCGTTAAAAGAGTAAAATATGAGATCAACATTTGATTAAAATAAAAATGAATTAAAGTAAAGACGACCCGGTTGTTTTTATATGTAGATTACTTCAGTTTGCGGAGTTATTTTAGTGTTTCTTATGCCTCAAAATTAAACAAATTCATTTGTTTAGTCTTTAACATGCTGTCAGTGACGTCCACCCGCAGCTCCCTGTCCACTGCCTGATCTTTAAATATTTATTCATTTTATCTCGAATCTGCAAAAACCTCAGAGAAACAATTGGACAGGAAGTAGTGACACTAACAATGAGGCTGCCGTTTTGCGTAGAGCTTATTTTTGGAACATTCTTCTATGCATGCCTTTCATTTGATCACATATTAATATTTTGACATTATCATTCATTGTTTTATGTTCCACCACATTTCTCAGTTTGATTTCTGTCAAACCACATTTTGTTGTGTCGGTGGGCAAGACACTGAACCGACACTGCGCCTTTTCGGTTACAATACTAGTCATAAGGCTGGCTGTATTTTGTGAACAAATACTTTATCTGACCATAGTTATCCTAAAAGTTGTATACAGACGCCACTAGAGGGCACTTGGCCTGTATCTCTGACACAGTGAAAAAGAGAGAGTTTGTAACAAGCTTAACGCAATCTAACATGTACAAAAGCAGAATACATTTCCAAATCTCCATCTAACCATCACCCTGCTTCTCCTTTCTGCTGCGGTCCATAAAAATCCACATAATCCAACAAATACAAAAAATGTGGTCAAGTATAGACCTATTAACAAACCAAAGGCTTACATTCAAAAAACTATTCCAGGTATGACAATAAATTACAACACGCTAAAGTGGGACTAGACACAAACTCCGCCCATAACCACATTTCAAAAAGAGCCGCTAAACTGGGCAGTACCTGGAGGACTAAAGGGGAGAGTGAGGGGGGAGGAGGGGTGGGGTCTGGAAGTATAAGGTAAAGTAACAATGTGATTGCTCTAACAGGTATCCACACTTCAAACTCCATAATCAGGGTAGTCCTGTGTGATGTCACGTAGTACTTGAAATTGCAGTGGCCACTGGAGGCAGCACACACTTGTTATTATTATTTTTTATACTGTTTTTTAACACAAAACTGCAGATTTACCTAGTTAGCACTAAAATTGCCAAAAGGAAAAGTAGACAATGCTACTCAAACACCATACACACAGTTAAAAAGCAAAAAAAAAAAGTTGATTTAGTGTTTCGTTCCACTTTAAGTATACAAGTCTATTCTGCATGTCCCATTTAAATCCGTGTGTAAAGCAGTTCTATATGTTTACAGGAACCCGCTGACACTTGGCTGCGGCTCTCTTCCTGCTTTAGAAGACTTCAGGAGCGCTGCCAACCGCCCCTGTCATCTGTGTGTGTGCCGAGCCAAAGAGCTCCTGCCTGCGCTTCACATTTCTGACACATTAAGAGAACCCCCAGCACTCACTCACACCCCTCTCCCCATCCACCCCCCGGATAGTCCGACTCTCCAAGCACTCAGCACAAAACGGCCCTGGCATACGGCCCTGGCACCTCAATGACTGGCCCTTCATTGCAATTTTTAGCTACTCTACCCACCTCCGCCTATAAAATCAATTCTAACGTGTGGATTCCCAAGCGCTACTCAACTTTAAATATTGATACTTTGCAGTGACATCACGCTGGGGGGTTCTGCATACATGTCTATGGCATATGAATGGTCAGCAGTTCCCATGGTGACACAATGGACGCATTAGCAAACGTTGCCAAAAAACGTCTTAAAACTCAAGGAAAAAAATACAAAATGAATTTAAACAACACATTTTCAGGAGCCGATGTTCTTCACTCAAACTTAAAACACTCTGTTCCACCTTGTGATGTCATTAAGTGGTAATACAGGAAATATCACATTTCTGTCACATTAAGGTCCTATATTATGCAAAATTGTCTTGTGAGCTTTAAGCCACATTATAATGTTGTTACCTCCTTAAAACATACCCGGAGTTGTGTTTTGTTTCATTCACACATGTTCGTGTAATCCTGGATTAGACTGTCTATAAAATCAAAATGGTCTGGTCCACCTTGTGATGTCATGTGATGGTAGTTTTTAAGTTAACAGCTGCCATTTACCTTTTGTTTATCAGAGTTTGGCAATTCTAGTTTCTGTTTGAGAGAAGAACACAGTCTAAATATGCAGGATTTATGTGTTCAATATTTGTGAATGAAACAAAACACAACTCTGGATATGTTTTGGATCAGCAAACATCAACCATTATACGACATATCAGAAAATAACGTAATATTGGCCCTTTAAGAGAAGCCGCCCCCCTCTACACCCCCCCAGCCCCCGGGCAGCCCGCCTCTCCAAGCACTCAGCACAAAACGGCCCTGGCATACGGCCCTGGCACCTCAATGACTGGCCCTTCATCGCGAGGAGGCATGTTTCTGCAGCGCGCGGCCTGTCCGGAGCTCCATCTGTCAGGCTGTATGGGAAATGTGTGAACGCTGTGTTACCAAGGAGAGCTTTTTTTAAAGCGTCTGATACTGTCATTATGATGAATGGCAGAAGTATTCTTACAGTAATGACTTGCGAGGATATAAATGAACACTTAAAACAACACTGGAAGAGGATTTTGAATAAAGGTACAACGGCAAGATGGTGGTGTTAAGGTTAAGTTATTGTCCCCTTAAGTAAATCTTAACTTTCAGTGTAGCTGGGATTAAGTCTGTCAGAAGCTCATGGTCATGAGTTCCAAAATGGGGCATTAGATCATGTTTGTGTGAAGATCAGGAAAACATGCAAACTCCAAAAAAAATTAAATATTGCAATATCAAGTCTCTTGTGAGTGACAAGCTCCAGTGCATAAATGGATTTTTAAGACAGAATTTCCCCAGTATCACAAACCTCAGACACCAAAATATTACAACATATTTTCTATGAGTTGAAAACTGATGGTAAAAAGTTTTTTCTTTTAGCCTAGATAACAATTGCGATTCCATCACATTTTATGGACACTTAATAGCTTAACTGTGGCTGGTTTAACTGCAGGCAAAGTCTAAAGTTTTATCCATGACGCAACAATCTGGGTAAAATGCAAACTGAGCATTTTTGAGAAGACAAGTTTGGAATGAATGAAATAAGCATGAACAACAACACACAACAACAATAAAACGTCGTTAAAAGCGCAAAAAGTTTCATAATACGTGTCCTTTAAACACAGTAGCATTGAAGCACAACGTGACGATTTCACCAGAACATCGTCAGAGATCAAATCCCAATTCGATTTTTATCATCATATCAACCAGCCCCGACTTTGAGACTTGTACATAGTTCCATCACAGTTAACACAGTAGATTGTAGTGTTTAGTGGCACTGCTCTGCTCCTGGCCTGTCTCCAGTCTCGTAGCCAGTCGCTCTTACTCAACTTTAAATATTGATACTTTGCAGTGACATCACGCTGGGGGGTTCTGCATACATGTCTATGGCATATGAATGGTCAGCAGTTCCCATGGTGACACAATGGACGCATTAGCAAACGTTGCCAAAAAACGTCTTAAAACTCAAGGAAAAAAATACAAAATGAATTTAAACAACACATTTTCAGGAGCCGATGTTCTTCACTCAAACTTAAAACACTCTGTTCCACCTTGTGATGTCATTAAGTGGTAATACAGGAAATATCACATTTCTGTCACATTAAGGTCCTATATTATGCAAAATTGTCTTGTGAGCTTTAAGCCACATTATAATGTTGTTACCTCCTTAAAACATACCCGGAGTTGTGTTTTGTTTCATTCACACATGTTCGTGTAATCCTGGATTAGACTGTCTATAAAATCAAAATGGTCTGGTCCACCTTGTGATGTCATGTGATGGTAGTTTTTAAGTTAACAGCTGCCATTTACCTTTTGTTTATCAGAGTTTGGCAATTCTAGTTTCTGTTTGAGAGAAGAACACAGTCTAAATATGCAGGATTTATGTGTTCAATATTTGTGAATGAAACAAAACACAACTCTGGATATGTTTTGGATCAGCAAACATCAACCATTATACGACATATCAGAAAATAACGTAATATTGGCCCTTTAAGAGAAGCCGCCCCCCTCTACACCCCCCCAGCCCCCGGGCAGCCCGCCTCTCCAAGCACTCAGCACAAAACGGCCCTGGCATACGGCCCTGGCACCTCAATGACTGGCCCTTCATCGCGAGGAGGCATGTTTCTGCAGCGCGCGGCCTGTCCGGAGCTCCATCTGTCAGGCTGTATGGGAAATGTGTGAACGCTGTGTTACCAAGGAGAGCTTTTTTTAAAGCGTCTGATACTGTCATTATGATGAATGGCAGAAGTATTCTTACAGTAATGACTTGCGAGGATATAAATGAACACTTAAAACAACACTGGAAGAGGATTTTGAATAAAGGTACAACGGCAAGATGGTGGTGTTAAGGTTAAGTTATTGTCCCCTTAAGTAAATCTTAACTTTCAGTGTAGCTGGGATTAAGTCTGTCAGAAGCTCATGGTCATGAGTTCCAAAATGGGGCATTAGATCATGTTTGTGTGAAGATCAGGAAAACATGCAAACTCCAAAAAAAATTAAATATTGCAATATCAAGTCTCTTGTGAGTGACAAGCTCCAGTGCATAAATGGATTTTTAAGACAGAATTTCCCCAGTATCACAAACCTCAGACACCAAAATATTACAACATATTTTCTATGAGTTGAAAACTGATGGTAAAAAGTTTTTTCTTTTAGCCTAGATAACAATTGCGATTCCATCACATTTTATGGACACTTAATAGCTTAACTGTGGCTGGTTTAACTGCAGGCAAAGTCTAAAGTTTTATCCATGACGCAACAATCTGGGTAAAATGCAAACTGAGCATTTTTGAGAAGACAAGTTTGGAATGAATGAAATAAGCATGAACAACAACACACAACAACAATAAAACGTCGTTAAAAGCGCAAAAAGTTTCATAATACGTGTCCTTTAAACACAGTAGCATTGAAGCACAACGTGACGATTTCACCAGAACATCGTCAGAGATCAAATCCCAATTCGATTTTTATCATCATATCAACCAGCCCCGACTTTGAGACTTGTACATAGTTCCATCACAGTTAACACAGTAGATTGTAGTGTTTAGTGGCACTGCTCTGCTCCTGGCCTGTCTCCAGTCTCGTAGCCAGTCGCTCTGTAATCCAATCAGAACGCACTGGGCTGCGGTCACTTCTGCTCTCTGCTCGCTGAATGCTAATGACACAGGGAGGCTCCTCGGGTTGCACATGGACATCTCAAGGACAATCAGACTCAGCCAATGCCTCTTAGCTCCGACGCCTGTACAAACCATCTGCTGAGGGCCACGCTGAGGGCTCTTCATCCACTGGGCGCTGTGCTATTTTCGGGTTAGTTACATGGTGTTAGAGGGGGTCTCCAATATTGTGTAGTTGTCAACTGTTTCTCCACACAGCAAAACAACAAAAGTGTTTTTCGAGGCATCTTAGTGGTCTGTAAAACACAACCTTCTATGTAACCATATCTAAACTATATGTTGTCACTATACTAACTACACTATTTTAAATTTTGATACTAAGGAACTCTTACTAGGATACTCTTTATTTAAAGAGTAGAATGTTATTTTCAACATTAACTCGTAGCACTTTCTTTTTTTTATTCCCATGTGGCCTTATATCTGTGTAATCCCTCAGTCGTCCAGTAGGTTCCATAGTGGTCCATGGGCGTGTACTAGTCTATGTGTCTTATACTTGTGAAAGATACAGCTCAAGATCATTCTAAAGCTATTCACGAAAGGTAGTATTAGTATTACTAGTATTAGAATCAATTAGTATCTGATTTTCGATACTTGTGACAACCCTAAACTATAAACACTACCAGTCAAAAGTTTAGACACATCTTCTCTTTCATTTTTTTTGATTACTACGTTCATAGTAGATACATACTGAAGACAAAATATATGAAGCAAGATGTATGGAATTATGTAGCAAAGTCTAAATATGTTTTATATTTTGGATTCAGACACGCTTGGCGCTACAAACCCTTGGCCTTCTTTCAGTGATCTTCATGATGAAGTCTCCTGAAATGGTTTTCACTTCACATGTGCCTTGTTGGGGTTCATTAGTGAAATGCCAAGAATGTGCAAAGCAGTGATCAAAGCAAAATGGCTATTTTGAAGAAGATAAAATATGAAACATGCTTTTGAGTTATTTCACACCATTTTTTTTACTACATTCCATATGTGTTCATTCATAGTTTTGATGCCTTCAGTGAAAACCCATAATATAAACAGTCAGTGTCCATGTCCAAGCTTTTGACTTTTGATCTAAACCTCAGGGAATTGTTAACATATTTAACTGAAGGTAGATAAAATATGGACAGTTAAATGAGGCTATAAACATTGTTGCTAGCTATCCATGGTGCATGGATAGTTGGAACGAACGCACTGGAGAATGACACAACCTACATATAAATTAATATTCAAGATGTCATTAGTAACAAAAAACAAGCAGTATGTTTTGAGGAAAACAACTTTATAAAGCTTGGTTAAAAGGTAAAAGTCAGTTCAGTATGTACTTTCAACTCCATGGAAGTAATACAAATAGAAATGATTCCACCCCATTTCAGCATTCAACAGTTTCACTTAAAAAACATAAGAGATTATTTTGGGGTTGCCCGTGACGACGAAAGCGTATTTGGATTTCCCCACGCTCTGTTGATCATTTTTATGTCATACTCAGTTGATTCTTGTAAATGATCTCCAGAAATCCTCCGCTCTCAGACTTAATAGGACTTGCGCTGTGCCTGGCTGACACTTTCTCCTGGTTGAACAGCAGTGATGCCAATAGGAGCCCTGTGATTAACGACTTGACAGAGGCGGAGGTGGAGGGGAGGGAGGTGAGGAGGGGAGGGGGGAGCCAAATTAGTGAGCGCTTCATAGGGCAGAGTGCGCTTTTCCTCATCGACGATTAGCAGGCGTTTTTAACAGTGAAGCCTAACTTTTCAGGTGGAGGTTACTTGGTCTGGTGGTGTTGCTGTTTGAGAAAAGTTTAACGCCATACGGTGTAACATTTCATGCAAAACAATAACACACATGGAGACAGACAGGTGGAGACTAGAAGAGTTACCTGCACCTTTAATTCAAGTTTTTTTTTTTTTTATGTCAGTAGGTTCAGTAATTACAGACATATAAACCAATCAAAAAACAATCACAACAGCTGCATTTTGAATCTTTTCTAGAAAACTTTATATTGAGAGATTACTTGCAAGAACAGTTAGGAGACATCACATTCTTACAGGCAAGCACCGGTGCCACGTGTCTTGCTCGGGGACACAACAACACAGCTTCAAACCGCTAACGTTCAAGCCACCGTTGCTCCTGCTTGAAAATTGCCCTCGCGTTGCTTCTGTGTGTCGCTACAGTCCAAAGATATTATATGAATGGAGGTCTGAATGGAACGCGGGGTTTAGAAGTCACAGCTGACGGTTTCACTGCTTCACACAGACACCAGCCTCTGTTCACTTGTGCTGCTGCGTAAGTGAAATCTCATTTGAAACGGAGAGTCCCTTTGCTGTGAGGCGCACACAGCCATGACAATACGCTAATGGAGGTCAGGCCCAATTCCAGCCAAAGCCAACGCGCCGAGGAGGAGAGGAGATCGGCTCAAACAGTATGTCTGTCTGTCACTGTGAACTAATCATTCTCCAACAGAGGGAATTCAGCAAAAATACATAGTGGCAGTAAGTGAATAAAATTGGACTATACTGGACTGATCGAGTCACTGATAGTATTTTAAGAGCTAATGTGGTTTGGGGTTTTGGGGCTATGTCAAACTAAAATATTGTCTTTATTGAAACCAAAATAAAAGTTTTGAATTAATGAAGAAATCTCTTAAAAAGGTGCACCGTGTAACTTTTTTGTTAGCTGGTCTTCCATCTGCTTGTCTCCATGGAGATGTAATAGCCTGGAATATTTTAAAGTATGGCATTAAACTTGTCTCTATGAAGGCAAGCTTTTTTGGCAAAAAACGCATACGGGTGTAAGTTTAAAGCCATACTGTGAAACATAGGTAGAACAATAACATCTCCATAGAGACAAGCCGGCGGCAGACCCTCCACCGAGGTTACATAGTGCACCATTCAAATATTGTTGCCAAACTACATATAACTGCCTTTCACTTTGAAACGTTCTGAAAACACAAATGTTTTGAAAAATGTGTTCTAAAAGGAAAGCTGTGTAAAATTAGACAAACAAAAACCTATGCACCCAATCAGAGCGCTAATCATACAAAATGTTTTGTCATTTGGAAAAAAGCCACACAATATGATTGTTTACAAAAGCGTACAACTGCGTTTAATCCGTTTCAAATTCTACTAAGCATGAAAACCTGACAGTTTGATTTGAGCAATAAACACACAACTACAATTTAGCCCGGCGCTATGCTAACACTTCTTTGGCAGACCTTGTGCTTCAAAATAGCTCTCAGCTGCCCCGATACAGCTGTCAATGTCAAGTCCATCACCACTCACAGCCCTATTCACCCAGGCAAGCAATCCCACAAGACTAAGGAGGGGGGCCGACTTTCAGGGCCAATTATATGTTTGCACATAGTTTAATATTTGTGCTTGTATGGGCCTTGAACTCTGCTTTCTCTGTGGGTTTTAAGCTGCCAAACATGCAAGGTTCAAAACAAAAACAAAAAATCTGCTCTTTGAAAGTAAAGCCAAGCAAAATGGTGATAAAAATTAAATCTTATTCATTAAAGAGGGGGTATTTTACTTCTATGGGGTATTAACTGCTAATACATAACATATTTAGGTCACCGTGTTTTGAAAATGCTATATTTGCTGAAAACAATGTATTAACGTTCTCCTTTGCTCTCCACGCTTCCCATTCAGAGCTCTGTCACAACACAGTCAGCTGCATCCCGCTAATGAAACTACTGCACACTGCATCAGGTTTGTCAAGTTGCTGTGTACAGTTTTGTATCAGGTTTTTCTATATTTATGGAGATTTGTCGTGTGGGAGCATGGATGATATAAGCTTGTGAGCTGAGCATTGGACAGAATCGTACTGATAACCGTAAGGAGGGTTTGAATAGGGTCCAGGAGAGATCACTAGATTACTGAAACATACATGGATGACATCTAAAACCTCTTCAGGTATTTTTTTGATGCGGAAACTTCTTTAAAATCTTGCTGCCGTTTTAAAATCGCCTGGTCAGAAGACAGCATCATCTGCATATAAATGTATGAGGCTTTCTCTTGAATTGCAGCCAATGAAATTAATAAATATAGTAAAAAGTAGTAGGCCTAAAATTGAGCCTTGGGGCACTCCTTTGCTTAAAGTAGAAAAAAAATTGATCTAACCACATTGACTACTACTGCCTGGGTTGTGATTGCTACATGTAATTGGTTTCAAAATGATCTTGCATTGTCAAATTCAATATGTTTCAAGGTAATATAAATGTGCTACATTCACATGAATCATGATAAAGTCTAGGTATGGGCGATATATCGGTACAGATTCTTCGTTATCGTATCAGTCGATAAAAATGAAATAGAAGAGCGTTATGGGTTTATGTTTACACAAACATGTAACTAATAATTTTATTTCCCAGTGAAATACAATTTGTTATTTTTACAAAAGTGAAAAGTTAATTTGTGAGCTTTACTTCAACTTAAAATACATTTGTGGTATTGCCAAATATCGGTTATGGGCCACAGCAGCAAGCCAAATGTCGGATATCAGTATCGACTCAAAAAACTTAAAACAAAACAAAAAAATCCATATAGACCCATCCCTAATGAAATCGTCCTGTCGTTCATAAAATCATGATATTGTTTATTTGGCATATTGCGAAGCCCTTTTTGAACATGTTGTTTGTTTGCAATGGAACCAGGACCAGGCAGAGAAATGGAGGCTAGTCCAGCGCCCTGCCCCCACCCTGGGCTTGGTGCTCTGGCCTTATTAGGGTCAGTGATGACAGCTAAGGGAAGCCTGCATTAATGAGATGGCTCTAATTTTACCACTCGCTCCTCCTAACAAAGCTCCGGTCCCCGCGCAGGCACTGGCCGTATTTAGACAGAGATTAACAAGAACAAGGGGGGAGCGAGAATGGGAAAAATTCAGTTAGGGCCAAGTTGTGGTGCACCGGGGTCAGCAGCTATAGCCAATACATGGGTGCCCTGGTGGGGTCGAGAAGGAGGGGGTCATCGGGTGAAGGGGGTCCATCGAAGGGTCACGGGTTCACAGGTTGACCCCTGCTCTCCACCCGCCCGTCAGGAATCCCAAGCAGGGTTAATGGCGTTTTCACTGGCTGACCCTGTCCAAACCCTTTTGTCGGTCTTCAAAGTGGAGGTGCAGCGAGGCGTGAAGAGCGAGGGAGAGAGCAGTACTCGCACAAACGGAGGAAAGCAAGAGCAAAGGGAGGGGGAATCGGCTTCAGTTTATTGTGTGTAGGAATAGGAACCCACTAATAATCAAAATGCCAAGGCTCACCGTAGTATCATAAAATACCACATTATCAAATGGTCTGTAAACTACAAAGACCATGATCCATTGCTCTTTTTCAGTGAAGGAAACATGAGGAAATGACGGTTATTAAATACATGTTTAAAAGGGCACCATGTACGTTTTTATGTGCAGGGTCCAAAACATTCTTTTCGCTAACAAGAGCTAAGCTAGCAATACCTTATGCAGTTATTTTAATAGATCTATGCCTCCAACTAAAAATTATAATCAGGCATGTTTTGGAATCTGTGTATTGGCCAGAAAACAGTTATTTGATCACTGGTTGATGATTATTTCTATAATGAATTCATTGCAATTAATTGATTAACCTGTTATAGGCCATAAAACTTTTTACTGCAAATAAATGGCAACTGCATGTCCTTGTCCCTTACTTGTCCTACACTTGAGGCGCTCTCACTGTCCCTTATATCAACTCTCCATTAACCCTTTCACTCACTCATTCACACAGCGGCATGTGGGTCAGACTCAGGAGACTGGCTCTGGTCCGGTCATGGTCTAGTCCAAGGACAAGTCCACAGGACAAGCACGTGAGCTCTGCGCTTTTATAATGGCCCACTTCAGCAGTGGTAATAGTAGTGGTGGTGGTAATAGTACTAGTAGTAGTTGTAGCAGTAGTAGTAACAGTAGTTGTAATAGTAGTAGTGGTAGAAGAAGTAGTAGTAGTAATCATAAGAGTAGTAGTAGTAGCAGCTGTAATAGTAGTAGTAAAAACTGTACTGGCAGTAGTAGTAGTAGTAACAACAACTATAGTAGCAGTAGTAGTGGTAGTAGTAACTGTAGTTGTAATAGTAGTAGTAACCGTCTAGGATTTTTCATGGAGCCAATTTCAACTATTCAACCACTAAATACTACTGCTCTCCAAAATGGATGACTAGCTGTGAAAATATACAAAAGTTGTTTTTTTTTTTCATTATTATTATTATTATTATTATTGGCCAAAAACATTCATAAACTTTGCTAATTAGGAGTTTGTTTTAGTACTCAAGTTAGAATCTAAAAACTTAACTTTGCACATTCGCATTCATGTCTTGTTGATTCACACGCACGTTAACATTTTTCTCCAATATCTACACAATTATTTCTGCCTTTCCCTCTTCATATACGCAGCATTCCACCATAAACCACACTTGTAACTTATCTCCAGCAGCAGCAGCAGCAGCCCCGTCTCTGGCACAATTACCTTTTCAAACCCTTACACTGCACGCTGCCTGCCACTAATGCAATTGACCAAGTTTACAACCTCTTTCTAAGCTCTATTTCTCCCTCTATAATCAGAGTACCATGCAGATGGGGTGGGGGTGGGGGTGTGGGTACGGGTGCCAGAACCAATCACACTTAACGCGGCCGAATGAGGAGCAGAGTGTTTGAGAGGCTTTTCTGCAGCGCCCAGGTCAAAACATAAAACCAAGTGGAGCATGTCTCAGTGAGCCGGTGTCACTAAACCCGAAGAGCAAAGAGCAGAGAGAGCAGGACAATGGAGTCTACAAGTCCGTGTGGGGTGGGATAAAAGGTAGATATTATTCAAGCTTGGAAAAGAAATGTTTAACCTTTGCAGTTCATGTGGGATAACTTGAAATAATGCACAAGTATTGCGATTTTGACCAAGAAAAACACTGATACGTGAATTGGATGATCTATAGCACTGGCGCTGGCAGGCTGTGTGGTCAAGGTATTTTGAGCGCGGGACAGATCACAACCTACTCCATAATTAGCTTCGTTAGCAAGGTGATGACATTAGGAAGAGTAGCTGTCAATCTGGAGTTAATGAGAACGCAAATATATAAACAATAAACAAACATATTTTCACAGTACATTACGTCGTATAATGATAGTATGGCCACTTCTGAAGCTACCTTTTAGCACCAAGTGCCTCCTAACTTCATATTTGGCTTTTTAAGTACCACCAGATCTAAACACGGACTTTATAAAGTGTAATTTCAGGCCAATTATGATCCAAAATGTGACTAGACCATGGATATGTTGCTTCAAAATAAAGATAAACCCAAAAGAGGGTAAAAAACATTCATTTGTATATAAATAAAAGTAATAAACTTCAGAACGCCCGGCGTACCACCCACAGACTGTGTAAAAAAGTGAAGTAAGGGAGTGTGACGTCACCCTTTGCGTTCAGCTCCAGTCAAATGAAGCTCATCAAGGCCAGAGCAGTTATGGGGCGAAATTAGAGCCAAGTTCCATATTTGGAATTCCGACCACGAGTATCATAGCAACCAAAGAGCCAATCTGGAGCGAAGCTGTTAAAGTTAACGCCCCTTTCCACCCGCATTGCTGGTTGGGCAGGGGGCGGGCTTAGCAACGCTGTCAATCAAACCTGTTGCTAACGCTAGCGGGAGCGACCTCGGGGAAAGAAGGCGCCTGATTTGTCTGTTACTGACGTTCATATCTTGAGTTACGGACACAATAGCGAAATAAAAACACCAGGATCACGTAGATGTGGGTTAATACGAACATTTTAAAACCAAAATGATGAGCCTGACAGCAGCAGTTACAGAGAGAGGGGCCACAGTTTTCTAATGTAAAGTGAATTGGAACCAGAGTCGATGGAGTCGAAAGTGCGCCCCATGCTCACTTCCCATTTGGAACGCAGTAGCTAGCAGGTTAGCTATATCCATTTATATATACAGTCTACGGTACCACCAGATGCAATCCGCGTACCACAATTTGAAAAACACTGTTCATACTCCTCGTATCAGCGAGAAATCTGGCGCCCCGTACCAATTCAACTCTGTATACAGCAAACCGACCAGACAAGATAAGATATAGTCCTTAAGATGACATTACACAAAAAGCCGGGTGCTACCCCAAGGCTCGGAGATATTATGAACAAACAGACTACGGTGCTAAAAGTGCACAGTCACTCTCCCACTGTATAAACACCTGTGAGAAGGTCAGCTCACCCCACAAGGAGAACCGGGATCCAGGGGAGAGAGGGAGGGGGAGGGAAGGGAGGGAGGCAGAGGCGGTACGGGGAGTGAGCAGTTGGTATGCCCCCCACGTCGGCACTGCATTATCAGCCCGGAGCAGCCTGAAGCAGCCTCCCTCCACAAACACTGAGAGAGTTCACCTCCAGAAGAGTGGATCAGAGAGAGCGAGCGCACACACACGCACGCACACACACACAGAGGAGCAGAAACAGAAAAATGACATCTCTATGCACTCTCAGACAGGTTTACACTAGGCAGTCACTATAGGATTGTGGGAGGGATATGAATGTGCAGTAATGTTGTTGCATACTGGGAAAATTTGGCCAGAGGATTCCTAATGTGTGTATTTAAATGACAAAATGGCACTATTTTGAAGAAGAGAAACTGAAATCAGGACGTTATGTTAGCATGAATTAATTGTAATATTATGAATTAGGGTGGTTTATTAGGCCGGTGTTATTACCTAGTACTAGTGTTGTCGAAAGTATCAAATCAGATTGATACGAAAACTAGCACTGAAAGTAGATTCATTAGAGCAAGTATCAATACTAATATATTAAACAAATTTTTATTATCAAAATCACTATCAAGTCTATTCTTTAGTCTCGGAATTGAGTTTGTAATTTTAGTATTGTGACGCTATTTAGTACCCCTCTTTTTATCATTTGAGGACTGTACCGTTCAATCAACTTACTGTTAAAAACAATGAATCCTTAAATAATTATACGAATACGCAGAAAAAGCTACATCTACATCTGCCATATATCCTCTTTTAATTAAACATGTAAAAAACAAACAAAAACCCACATTATTATGCCCTATAGCTTTGATTTAGTCTTAGTTTAACATCTGTTCAGTTTTTATTTTTGCAGTTTGACAAAATTAAAGTCCATATATTAAAAACTATCATTATTACAGCACTAAACAGAACAACATAAAGCAGTATCGTATTTATTTCTCATTTTGTGCTGCCCTATGAGGCTCATCAGGGCGTTTACATATTAGAAAAAGATGACCCTCCCTACATGTATTGTACAGAATTCAAACGGAAATGATTACATGCAAGTCATACTACAAGAAATATAATAAATAACTGCAGTTTTTGCAGTACAATCTAACAACACTGTACAGTGTACTGTACTACACAGAAGTAGTGGTAGTAATAGCAGTAGTAGT
>KN480972.1:3549-13819 GCA_000787095.1 Periophthalmodon schlosseri
TCAGGTTCTTTTATTTGCCTTTAAAACACGTTGCTGTGAAATGCTGTGCAAAAAGCTTAAAGTGGCATGCATTACAAAACAATGACATGCATTACAAAAGAGTGAAGCAGGGATGAGTAGCCAAAAAATGTACTCATGTAAGAGTTTAGTTATTTCAAAATAATATTACCCAAGTGGAAGTACAAAGTAGTGTTCCAAGAAATTACTAAGGTAGGAGAAAAAATATTTGGGAGGACTACTACTCAAGTAAGAGAAACTTTAAGAGTAACTGTTGGGATGCAATATCTGATTTAGAATTTGAAGTTAATGTAATTTGAAGGACAAAACATGAAATAATGCACAAAATGTGGTATTTTCAAAGGATATTCACACAAGTGAGACAAACTAAATCATTTCTGAAGGTACGATGCAAGAAACACAAATGTTCAAATCATTTCATATTGTCAACAATAAGCTATTGTCACTTGTAGACTTGCAGTGGGAAGAGTAACCACAACTTTTACTCTTCACTGTTACTTCAGTAAAAATGTTACTCAAGTAAGAGTAAAAGTGTGCTGCTAGAAAAGTACTCAAGTAAATGTAACTGAGTACTATCCACCTCTGTACTGAAATATCAAGAAACATATTGATACTGTGAAATAAACTAGCTAAAACAATTACATTAATTACATAAGGAAAAGTCACCAGTACAGATAACATGTTGGAAACGCGTGGGATCCTTCTTTGAATCCAAAACTGCCCCCTGTCACTTTGTCGTACCCTCTGCTCCATCCTCCTCCGAAATGTGTTCCATCAGCTGTTTTGGTAGCGTCTGGAGGCGGCCTCTTGCCTTTTGTCTCGGCCTGGGGGCTAGCGGGCTAAAAGCTAGTCGGGCCCACCACCACTCCGCGGACAACTTTACACCAGTGGCAGCGGCGAACGCGGGTGGGACAGGCCGAGGGACTGCGGGCATCATGGGCACGGACACGGCGCGGAGCTGAGCCTTGGCATCTACGGGATTTGGGTGCGCGGATACCCGGTTGGAATATCGGAATAGCAGCGGCAGTGGCGTTTGGGACTGAGAGTCTGGGGAGCGGAGGTTTGTGATTTATGTGTTTGGAAAAGCTGTCAGGAGAAGCCGGGCTCTAATAACAAGCGCCTTGCAACAACAGCGTGCCTCCGTTACGCATTACGCAACGAGGACATTCACCAACTATTCTGGCCCTCCAGTGCAAAGCGGGCCCGGGAGAGACTTGAGCTGCTCCTCCGGGATGCGTGTGCGTGTTCCCGGGCATGCTGGACTTACTTATTTACTGGCACTTTTTTGGAAACAGCTGGCCCTGTCCGAGGCCGCTGCTGGCTTTGGCTTTGGTTACGGCGCTTTAGCAACTTCACTTGTGATTTATGGTTATTGTGATTTAATAGTAGACATGGGGTCAGTATTCACGTTAGTGTACGCTACTGCTATAGTATTTTAAATTTTACATTCTTCTTACATTGTGTTGTAGCCTATCGCTTTTTGGCCTTGCTTAAGTACACTTGGCCTATTAGGAAGTTTATATAGGCTAGCAACATCTTGTATTAATTGATTTACTGATTCTAAGAGGTTCAAAAATGAACCACAGTTTTCAAAGTTCATATTTAATTAAATGCTGAAAATCGAATCATACCTTAATGCACATTTATTTATAGCCATGTAATTAGTATGCAAAGATGGAAAACATGCCCATATTCAAGTTCGTAGCTTTATCAATGTTTAGAAAATGTTCGTAGCTTTATCAGTGTTTAGAAAATGAAATGTATTTATTTATTTATTTATTTACTTGAATTGCCTTTTTCTGCATTCCTACTGTGTTGCGTCTTGAGTCTTTTTACCTTTTTACGCACGGCGATTCCATTCTCTCCTTTTTCATTTCGAATCACCTCGTTTTCATAATTGCTTTTGGACATTTTTTTTTTTTTTTTTTTTTTTTTTTTAATTGCTTTTGGACATTTTTTTTTTTTTTTTTTTTTTGATTTTCGTATGATTAAATTTGCTTCGCTCCGCATCCAAGAAATCACATGCGCGAATCTCTCACGTCCCCGAATGCTCCCGTTTGAAAGTAAAAACCACTGAATTTGATCCGGTGTAATTTGATCAGTGCAATCAATAGTGCAGAGGCCCATTCCCGGCGCTTTCCTTCTCTCCTCCCCGCGTTATGGTGCACTGGAGAGGGATAATTTCGCTGGAGGAGGCCTGACTGACTGGGGCGTAGGATTACACGCACACGGACTTTGTCATTTGGATTTTTTGAATGCACGTTTTCAAATCTAACGCTTCTTTTTTATGTCCTGTTTTGGTCCACAGTTCTTCGGAGCTTCCTGGTCGTTCTCCTCTCTATCTGAAGCAAAAAGCAAGACATCTATCGGTAAGAGATGATTTATGGTCAAGTTTTTGGAGTCATTTTGGCACCATGGTCTTTTTGGTGTGTCTTTTGCGCATGGCTGGGATTTTGATTTGTTGTATTTTGCGGAATTTGCATATGATGACGTCTAAACAATATTTGTCTTCTAATAATTTAATCAAAATCATTTTGTTGGCAGTGTCTGTGAACAAAATTACCAATATTAGGAATGTGCTTCGCCCATTTGGTGCAACATAAAACAATAAATAAAAGATGTGCGTTCAATTTTCCAACCAATAGTTCCTAGTATTCTTTGTGAAAACTAGACCAAAGTATTGTTCTTAATTAATATTTATCTCTATCACATTTGTATCAATTATATCAGTTGGCCTTTGACCCCCAACATTCCTCACAAGATAGTTTTATGCACATTAGTTTCCTCAGAATTACGCAACCGTGCCATGCCATTTTTACGCATTGATATAACGCCATTCATTGTATGACGTAATGTAAAGTCAAATAAGCCCACATGCTATCGTAATGTAATCGAGTACTCGGTGGTGAGAGCCAGGGCAGTGCGGGTCAGCCTCGGCGGGGAGCAGTAGGCCTACAGCGGGTCAGTCCATCAAGACGTTATTAAAACAACGCTTAACGTTCCCGAGAACTGCGATAAAGCGACGAATAATGACCGCAATAACAATAAAACAAGCGATAAAACGAGGGGGAGGATGAGACAAAAAAGAGAAAAAAATAAAGGGAGAGAAGGAAGAGAGGAGAGAAGCTAGAATTGAATTTGATTTCGCAGTCAGAGGAAATTCCTTAGTGCCATCCTCACTGGCCTAGTTTTTTTCTCTTCAAATCCCAGAGGCGAAAAAAGGGGAAAAAAAAGAAAAAAAAATCCAGGGAGTGAGGCTTGGAGAGAGGGGAGTTGTGAAACCCAATACGCGTGACCCATTGCGCACTAGCAGCGTCTGTCATCCAACCCAAATCAAGAATAACTGCCGACGTCTTTCTTTTTAAAACTACATGCACCGGCGTGTTTTGAGCGTGGAATCCGTTCTTCTACCCTCTCCTCGTCTTCCCACAACCGGGTAAAAAGCCTCAAGCCTGCTCAGCGAAAATCATTCAATCCAAAAGTGAAACAAAAAGGACAATTAATAGAATAGAAATTGCGCACGAAGACATTCTGGCTTCCTACTTCAGTGACCGCCACCTACACGAAGCTATCCTCGCATTTGGGCACGCTATCTGTTTTTAAGTCTCCGCTTTACGCACATACACGTACGCACGGTCACACACGCTGCCGCTGCTCGTGAGAACTCATAAATCTTACGTAGCCATAAACGACAGCGTGTAGCGTCTTGAATAATAAAAATAGGGGCGAGCGGAGAAGAGAGGAGAGAGAGGCGTGAGAGATGGTAGGTGATATGGGTGCGTACTTGTGCGTCAGTATTCGGTTTTGTTTTCATTTTTGGGTAGCTCCTCTCGCCTCGCTTGTGGATTGCCCGTCCGTGTGGGTTGAATTTGGGGCCTTCTTCACCTACTCTCCGCGCGTAATGGAGTCTCCCGGGTGGTTTCTAATAAAAACACGGTACGTTGTTGCGTTATGGGTGGGTTTGAAAGAGCAGGAAGTGCGCGTTGGTACACGTCTGTGGTCCTAACGAGCTCCAGGCTGGACAGGAGAATAGATGGTGAAAAGTTAAAAGTGTTATGCGCAGAATTGGAGCGGGGGTCAAACATGGCTGACCTCATGTTTTGTCTATGTGAAGTATTTGCTTGTGGATATTACTTCCCTGTGTCCCATAACCATTAGTTGAATACTTGGGAATACTTGAGTAACTTTGTGAAGACATATATAAGTATTTTGAAATAAAACATCGCTATTTGTTTTGATGTATATAATGACAAAATGTATGGCAATGTTAGAGGATTTGAAAACTTTAGTTCATTCCAAATTTTTCGGAACTAGCAGAATTTGAATATTATAAGTAAATAAACAGAGTACTCAGTATTTTTACTCTTACTTGGGTAATAATTTGGATTATATTTTATTTGAGTAAAATCCTTTTGAAGTCACAGTACTTTTGCCTAAGTCAGTCCTGGCTACTCAAATATTTATATCTGCTATCAGTTTCTATTATATGGTGTCTTAGTGTATGCAACAAAATTCTTGCAAAATCATGTCAACTTATAGCTTCAAGTTGTTTAAGCTGTGCTCCTTGTTTTGACATTTCAGTAAATGTGTTGAACTTTTGGATGTTTGGTCTTATTAACAGTTTGCTCTGTTTTGCTGAGTACTAATACATAGACCCCAACCTGACAACCCAACTTTTTTGTTTGGTGATACCTGGCATTTAGGGTCTTATATTTTGCTTATACGATTATGTCTCTGCTTTTGGACTGTATATTATTCATATATTAAATAGTAGTAGTAATTGTTTAAAGTTGCTTTTAAGAATATATAGATTTTATTTGTGGTAGTTTATATTTCTATCATAATATTGCTCCATAGTAGTAGTAGGAGTAGGAGTAGTAGTAGTGACACTCCATTAAATTATTTTTTCTGTAATATTTTTGAAGTATTACCTCATGGTTTGCTGTGTGCACACTGAATTTCTAACAAGCCTTCTGAAGTCATGACATGTGACTTCCCTGGTGCAGTATACACCATACTCGACACTAGATGCATGACCTTAATAACAACCTTTCGATAACTCAAAAGTTATAATAAACTCATTGAAACATAAACATAAACTGTTCCAAAACCTGACCATATCCCAGTTTGCATTTGCGCTATAGGGTAAATTCCAGACTTCTTTGGAATGTTGTGAGATAACGAGGAAATTCCATCAAATGCTTGGGAACTAGTTCATTTTCTAACAGTCGTATTTAATAACAGTAACAGTAATGTGCAAATATTACCCCATGAATTTAAGACCAAATCGATATAAAATGCAAACCCATCCATGTATTTTTCAATGAATTAGCCAGTGACCTTTCAGTGAACCAAGTACCCACGCGCAAACTCTGACAGAACATAACATTGCATTATAGAGCTATGTATTCTTGTTTCAAGCGTGCTAATTGGCCAATAAAGGGTAGTATTATGAATTTATGGCATATGCTTCCTGTTATGGTGCTATTATGCTACAAGCTAGCACATGGCCTACAGCTACGCGCACCCCATGACCATTTGAGATATTCTACAGGAGAGACTAAACACATATCTGACATATATTGAATAAAATTGCCCTAAAAGTTTTTTTGTTTTTGTTTTTTTTTATAAGGTAGAAACCATATTACGTTAAGATAGCTTTAGTAAGATGCTATGACTTCAGCCTTTCTTTTGGGGACTTAAAAATCTTAGTTATTATTATTATCTAGCCATAACTAATGTGATTTGAATGGGCAGTCTGCACTCCATGGACCAGCTGGTTTGGCCTGGAATTAGCATAGAGTATAGGATAGCATAGCAAGTTTATAGGAGAGACAAAACAGAATGGCTTATCTTGACTAAAAATTTCCTAAAAGTTCAATTTCACATTTTTTGACAGGAACTAATTAGCCAATGTAAAGTAGAAATTGTACCATGGTAGAATATTATGACCCAAGCCTCCATTTTGGGCACTTAAAGTTAGAATTAGTATCTATCAATAATATGTGATTTAAATACTATGATACAATTGAATGGTTTGTCCTCACCATACGCACTCATTTGTGCTCTCTATAAACCAGTTTGGCCTGGAATGAGTCATTACGCAATGCTGAGGTATTTGGCATGTTTACATAATAGAAAATACGTTTTGCCAAGTTTACAGGACAGACAAAACAGTTATAAATGGCCTATCTTGACTAAGGGTATACTTTAAGTTCAATTTTACATGACAAGGTCTATTTATGTAAAATAGAATTTGTATTAGGAGGTAGCTATAATAGATTGCTATGTCTTAAATCTTTCTATTGGGCACTTAAAAATCACCATCCCTCTTATGATTATTATCTGTCAATAACTGTAATGCGATTTGAACACTGTGATACAATTCAGTGGTTAGCATAAGCTTTCAATTGATTTATGTGTCTTTAATTGGCTCAAATGGACCAGCAGGCCATGGACCAGCTAGTTTGGCCTGGTTTTTGCCTATATGCATTGTTAATGTAGGCTAAATAATAAAAAATAATAATAATAATAAGTTAAGTAGTTTGAGTAAGTTTACAAGAGAGACAAAGCTGTTATAAATTAGCTTATCTTGACCAAATTTGTCCTCAAAATTCACATTTTTGTTTACTGGTTATCTGTTTATGTAAACAGGCCTATAAACAGTACGCGTTATAGAACCATATAAGCTAGGATGCTATGATGACTTAAGCCTTTCTTTGGGGCCCATAAAAATCATACTATCTAGTTAATTATCATCTATCAATAACTCTAATGTGATTTGAATACTAAGATGCAGTTCAATGGATATAGACCTCCTCACCATTCGCTTCCTCCCGTTTTGCATGCCTCAGAATTGGCACATATGTTCACTTGGACGCCCTTTAAATTCTTCGCCTCCCGATCACCCTCTTTGGATTGATACTGTCATTGATGGCGAAGCGCGCGAGTGACGTTGAGCGCTTTGACGACGGATCCGCGCGTCAGTCATACAAGTCAGCTCTCACCCCCGCGTTTGGGGTGTAAACAACCGGATGGAATACTAACCGACCACCGCTACTACTCCGGAGCCCAAACTGGTGCAAGGAGACCAAAGAATGGAGGAGAGCGCGCGGTTTTGGATGGCTGGTCCCGGTTGCTGGAGCTCCGAGGAAGAGAGACGCGTTTGAGGGGCATTGTTATCAAGCTGTGGCCGTGAAGAGAGCGGGCAAGTGCGGGGAGAAGAAGGACAGAGAAAGCGGAGGTGCTGGAGGGTGGTGGAGGTGGCGAGGCAGCGGCAGAGGGGTGGGGGGGCAGCACTGGCTCTGGTTCCCCACCGGTTAAAAAAAAAGCTAATTCTGCTCGTGCGCTAAAGCTAACCACCATTGCGCCCACACATACAGGCTATCCAAGCTATCTCCAAAAGGCTAGGTGGAGATAGCCTACTACAACAACAACAACACAGCTGCCGCGGCCCCCCCTTCGCTCGTCCCTGCCTGCCGTTGATGCGCCTCGGCGTACGGGGGGGAGCCGAGCCGCGCAGCCCGCTCCCACCACCACCGACACCGCTACCACCGTTCATGTTGTTATTCGGGGGACTATAGCCTACACACCGGAGCTGCTGTGCGTTATTGGCGGAGAGGACACAACACACAACCGCCAAGCTGAGCGAGGACAGGGAGAAGAAAGAATTGGATTTCGAATGGTCGTTACCGAGTGAGGTGGAGATGTGGTGTCAACGCCGGACCTGGTTGGACCGGCACCAGCAGCGGAGCTAAGAGGCGCGAGACACGGGGAGCGGTTTGGAGAGGTAAGGAGTAGCCTATACGGGCATTCAGGCGCATTGGGCAGGCGGTCGGTGGATGTAGGCCAGAGCAGTGGAGGGGAGGACAACAATAAGGGTACATAGGCGCAGCGTGGTGATTTATGGCCCGTATGACTTCAAACTCGGTTCAGGAAGAGTTCACACAATGCTGTAAGCTGTAGCCCCCCCTCTCCCCCTCTTCTCTGGCCTTCCATCTTTTAACCTTACAATATAAGCTTCTATCTGTCTAGATATGTATCCATAACGCGTTATATTGTTTACTGCTCTATTTTATTTCACTATAATATCATTGGTCATGTCATTTTTACGCACGGATTCAAAAACGCTCAGGTATTGTTCAAAGGCCGAGCTGATGTCTGTTAATAGCATATGTGATACTGCGAAAGTTAATGTACTCATGTCTTCCCGCACAGGCGCCATTCGGTAACGTAATATCACCGGATAACGGGTAGACGCGCGAGGAGAGACAGTGGACACCGTCTGGGCAGTGTTGTAACTGTTTTTGCTTTGGATAGCTCAGGGAATGAGAGGAGGAAGGGGAGAGGAGGAGGGAGGGAGGGAGGCGCCGTGTAAAAAGTTGGTGATTGTATTAAGCCGTTGTTGTAGCTGTTCTTTACGCGCAGGGGGCACGTACACGACTTGTCCCGTTTAATGGCCAAACACGATATGATTTAATAACGTATTCCGCCTCCACTCGAGAGCGCGGCCCCTCGCTCCCCCCATAGCCACCGCTTCTTCGCTATTCCTCGGAGTAAATCATTAGGATTCCAGGGTGTCTCGGAGAAAGATAAATGGGTGACATGTGTGACGTGCTGAGAGCTACGCCGCGGCTGGCAAATTCGCGAACGAACAATAGAAGAGGAGTCGTCTTAATTTAGCTACGTCCAATGTGTAATGAGTGGGATTTGGTACTAATTAACCTTACAATTTGAATAGCACAATTGGCTAGCCTATATCTTTTGTTGATGGCTTGTTAAATATTAAATCAGCTATACTATTGACATTTTTTCCTATTATTTTATTCATAAATGTGTTGGATAATTTGTGCGCAAAACTGGATAATGTGTTGTTGTGCCGTTATAATTGTTATGCGTAAAAATTGCACGGTTAAAATCCAAATAGTAGCCAAATTCTTACAATAGATGCACATAGATTCAAAATGTCATCCATAAATTATAATTTTGTGTTTTGATGTAGTGTTTGATGAACCATATATAAAACATTTATATTTTTATGTTATGTTATATTTATAACATAAAAAAATACAGAATTGTCATTTAGAATTGGCCTACAATGTTACAATATGTTCGTGCACTCTTCGCACTGTTTTGGCTTTGGATTTTCGCTTCAGCAATGTCTGGACAGCCTCTTCCCCTCTCTTTTGGTCGTGTTATCTAGACAAATGAATGCCAGGTGACCGCAGTTGGCTGGCCTGGCCCACCCCGGCTCGGAGCTCCAGATAGCGGCTCTAAACTAAGGGCTTTTCCCTCCGGGGGCCACGGTAGAGCTCTGCGTGCGCTCGCTGTGGCCGTTCGACCCTGGTCTGATGGATGGACCAGTGAGTCGTGAAGCTGCTCCTTCCGCCATGTCTCCCACCACCCCTCCCTCCCCTGTCTTCTTATTTTTCCTTTTTTCGTGAGAACTTCAAGGTGCTGTCGCTACAATGTGGAGCAGATTGGAAACAAAGATGGCGCGATACAGACTGTATTTGCTTTGCATCAATAAACCAGATTTTAAAATATTTAGGCCTATTTCTTCTTCCTAATTTTGCCATATGTAGCCTTGTGCCAAAATGATTTACATTTTACTTTATATGCGCGCACTGTATCATATTTTCATTCACTGTATTATACTCTAAACTGTGTGTGCGTTATTGCGTTAAAGTTTATCTATCTATCTATCTATCTATCTATCTATCTATCTGTTTGTCTGATACATTACCTTCTATTCGTATCAGTAAGTTTTCATTAATTACGCACAAATTATCCAACTAGCGTTATCTCTACGCCGTACTTTATTTCGTAATTGCGTAATCTATCTATCTATCTTCGAAAACGATGTGAGCGGACGTTAATAAATTTGGTTACATTTTTGCGCTGTGGTGTGGAGAGGCCTGGCACGTTACGCAGCGCCGCGGAGGTCTTCGTCTTCTGGTGGAGATATGAGTGAGCTGAGAGGCGCAGGCAGAGCTCAGTAAATCACAGACACGAGGCCGGAGTTGACACAAATATATATACATATAGTCTACTACTACACCAGTCCAGTCCAGTCAGCGGCAGCAGCATACACGCGCGAACAGTCATGAGGCGCCATCGTTACGCACGTGAAACGGAGCACAAACAACGGCACGTGACGCATGCGGCTGTATTCGTCAGCACGGATCAAAAGCACTGTGTCAGGCCCAAGAAAGTGTGGGAACAATGTTATGTATGTATGTATGTATGTATG
>KN480974.1:2029-35116 GCA_000787095.1 Periophthalmodon schlosseri
CCCGCTTTTCTCCACGGAGAAAAGCGGGTGGCATACCCTCCACAAGAAATAGTTACATTGCACTTTGACTCAAATATTTTTTTTAATATTATATTTTTTGATAACACTATTTCTTCTCCTGTTTGGCCATGCATGTCTGTCACAAAAATAATCCCCCTGTAGAGATCTTTAGAATAGACAGAAACAGTTGCCTGGGATCCAGAATACACTCTTCTTCAGTACTTTACAAAGATGTGAATTTGGTCACCGGTGAATCTCCCCGAGTTCAGATGGGTGTGATTGGCAGGGGAATTAGCCAATCAGAAACACACATGATCTGTCCATATCAAAACAAATATGGCTGCTTAAGGAAAAAAGAAAGGATAATATATCACAAGGGACTGAAAAACATGGCGGATTTCTCAGAATCAATGAGCAAAGCACTAAACTGTTAATCTGAGGTGAGAGAAGTGTGATTTTGTTTGTAAATGACAGGTGACCTATGAGCTCCTTCATTTCACATGTGTCACTGACATAAACAAATCTGATTGGATGAACACGTTTGGTTCTGACTTGAGACGCTACGGAGGGAGCAATGACCAGACTGATATCCAGACTGATATCCAGACTGATTCAGAAAATTCCAGAAGTGAGCTGAACCTATTGGCCTATACATTACGACGCACTATCTCTGGACATCTGCTCTCCTCTGGGTTGTAAACAGCATTTCGATTGAGCAGGACAGTCAAGATGGCTGCCCCTGACAGAGCTAATGCTGTTTGGATGTGGGAGATGGACTGCAGCATTGCATTGTGGGATCGATGGCTCTCTCTCGCTCCCCTGACCTTGGCTTGACTCCGGCGTTAGCGCGGTTAGCAGAGGTTAGCGTGGATTCAGTTACAATTAGCAGGAAGCTCCATCGACGCGCCCGCTCACAACATGCACGTGCACGCTCCTGAGTACTTTGGCGTGTATGTGAAAGGGAGAGGGGTCCAGTTACACACGGCTCCAAAGGCATCCAGGAAAATCTATGAAAATCAAGTCAGATTCTATGAGAGGAGGAGGGATACAAATGAAGCTAATACAGTGTTAATATTGTTTAGTTATTATATCAAATATACTTTTACTCTTAACTGAGTAATATTTAAAGAAGTAACAGTACTCTTACTTGAGTGTACAAGTGACAAAAGCTTTATGTTGACAATATGAAACGATTTGAACATATGTGTTTCTTGCACCGCTCCTTCAGATATGATTTAGTTTGTCTCACTTTTGTGCCTATCCTTTAAAAATACCAGATTTTGTCCACTATTTAATGTTTTGTCCTTCAAATTACATTCACTTCAAATTATAAATACATCCCAACAGTTACTCTTTAAGTTATGCTTACTTGAATACTACTTTTCCCAAATACTTTTTTACGCTTACTGAAGTAACGCTACTGTTACTTGAGTACAATTTTGACTACTCTACCCACCGCTGCAAAGGCCTATAGTTTCACGTGGCACCGCAGCTTTCTAGAAAACCTCTTTATAAATTTGAACTGGGGAACAGCTGTTGGCATTATTTGCAAAGGCAAGAGAAGAAAGTCAGTTGGATGGACTGTAAAATAATTTAACCATGGTGACCATGCCACCTTGCAAATGTGCAACACTATGTCCTGATGTCACGCTTCAGCGGCTCAAGCTTATTCAGCTTTCACTGGTTGTATAGCTCTACTCTGACATTTCTGAGTTCACCACCTGGCCCAGTCCTTTATCACCCAGGCCGGCCCAAAGAGGACAGGGTGAGGCTAGAGCAGGAGCACCAGCCCCTGTCCCGAGCGGCAGTGCACTGAGCTGCTGCTTGGAGGGGGGCTGTTCATTGAAAACACGCTGAAATGAAGACATTTTGTGAACACTAAGAATGTTTTAAAGCCCTTACATACGTTCTACACTCTTCAGTCTTCATGCCAGTTTTTTACATTGATACACCTTATAATCATGTTTGGGTTATTTTTAGCTCATTGAAAAAAGACGCTCATATTCATTCAAAGCGTTTACCACAGCGTGTTTCTTATGTGATTTCAGCAAATGAACAAAAGCAATGCTCGTTAAAAGTGGCAAAAGACATGAGTTCAGATGTCCTGACATAAGTGTGTGAAGCCTGTGGAGTTTAGGCCCCCTTCAGACCACTGCTGTCCCTGCTGCACTCAGACTGTGGCTCTGCCTCCAGGGCCGTGCTGAACAAACACACTTTGGGTCCTGCAGGGGGCCTGTTAAACTTATTTGATTTTATATAGTACTAGTAATTCACTGAATTTTGATTCCTACCAATCATCATAATTAAAAACCAACAACATTTATTTAAAAAAAGCTATATTCAAATTAAACATAAATATTAAATTAGTAATATTAGTAGATTTTTACTGAACTGGCTTAAACCTGTGATCATGCAGGGGACCAGTCCAGACCAAAGAGTCCAGGGACCAATTACTTTTCCTAGTTTAGCCCTATTGACCTTATTCCGCTCTCTTTTGTCGTGCTTTCATTGTCGTAGCATCAGTTTGGGAAATTTTGTAGTTTGTACAGAACTGATTTGCTGTCAAGGTCTGCAGCCCCCAAAATAAAACAATGACGAACAACGATGGCGGCGGCCACTGCAACTTCCAGAATAAGGTGAATAGGAGCAGTTCAAAACAATTACTAACCCAAAGAGGATCAAAAAATTAACAAACACAACAACTGCACAGGACATCAAGCACCACCAGTTTCTCCGTTTCAGAAACAGTGCTCTAGTGCAAAGTGTTGTGTCCTTTGGCAAGACACTTAACCGACTTTGCCTAGTATGAGTGTGAAGTGTTGATGTTGGTCAGGGGGGCTGACGGCGCAGAGTGGCAGCCTCATTTCTACTGACAGATGTGGTATTAACTTCAAACACGTAGCATATTTATATCACCATGCTACCTTTTATTATTTTGAAAATGCTATATTTGCCAAAAACAATGTATTAACATGTTTTATAAGTTTCACTTATGTTTTTGATGATCTCAGTCTTCCTGCTCTTTGCTCTTCACACTAAGTCCCTCCCCCTTCAGAGCGCTATCACAACACATCACATCAGGCTTGTGAAGTTGTTATGCACAGTTTTGTGTCATGTTTTGTATATTTATGGAGAATTGTCATGTGGGAGCACAAATACAGATTGCTAAATTACTCAAACATGCATGAGTGACATCTAAAACCTCTTCAGGCATGTTTTTGATGAGGGAACAACGTTATAACATAGGAGAAAGCTCCAAAAAAAATTGATTTAGCATAAAAGGTGTCTGTTTACCACTTTACCACTTGCACTAGCTACCGTTTATCCTGTCCATATGCTGCACTGTACATAACCATAAATAAGGGTTCTCTTCTTATCTATTAATGTTGTATTTGAGGTTCAAGTATATTGCAAAAAAGACAAAATATTTGAAAAGTTATATAATAGGTTTATTTTATTTTTTACTGGCTTTCGATAGATTGTACTTTTGTATTTTCTTTTATTGTTATTATTTTTTTTTACAATTTCACTTCTCATTATTTTAATTTTGCTCAACTTTTTTATTACCACCTCTTAGACGATATGTGACCACGTATAGCACCCTCTTGTGTGATTCATGTTGTGGTTCGGCTCCTGGATCTGTCTGATTGGGAGGAAATAGAGTCGGCACAGATATGGCGGGGTCATCGGGGTCAAAGGTCAAGTCACCGTTAGCACACATCCCTGTGACCCCTGGGCGACCCCTGACAGGAGACTGCATGGGGGCTCCAACATGGCGGACGCTCCCTGTGGTGTTATTGATATGATATTGATATGATTTACCGGCACGTATTAAAATTGCATGGTTGAGGTTTCTGGGAATATGTGTGGAAAATTGAAAGGTTAGCATTTTGTATGTCAAGGTACACTACTGTTCTGCATAAGGGAGGCTAACAGAGACGGTATACTACTGTTACTTAACCTTTAACCTGCCTTAGCACAAGTCCACCTCATTTTTGCGTTTCAAATTCCTTCAAAACTTCTTCAATGAAAATGTTCCAAATTTGTAACATATTTTTCCCAGATGTTGAAATTCTAGCACTCCATCCCTCAAAATTGTGAATGACTAAAAGTTTTTGGGGTTTTTTTCAAACCAGGTGAAAGTTATTTGAAGTTATTTTGTACCCGTTACACGTTTTTAAACTACAGATGATTAAAAAGAATATTTATGAATTGGTGAATACTTACTTAACATTTAAGAGGCCCCAAATCAATCTTTTGTGATTTTGGGCGACAGTAGCTTAGTAGATCAGTTGGTAGAGTGTTTGTCCACTGACCCACAGGTTGGCGGTGTGATTCCAGCTCCCACAGATCAATGCTGTTGTTGTGTCCTTGGGCAAGACACTTAAAAGTGCTATATAAAATGTGACCATTGACCATCTGAGTATAATATTTAATTATGAAATATCCAAAAGAGACAAAAGTATTTTAGATTTTTTTTAAATTTTTTACAGTACCATAACATTAACATCGTTTACCTATTGTTTTGATGTGTGTGCCATTTTAATCTTTTTTTTGGAGTACAGAATGTGGTCTCTTTTCTGCAACTTTCAAAAAATACTTAATCACAATATATTAGCATGAGCTTCGGTAGATCAGAAAGGGTTAAAGATAGTATAGGTTCCAAATTGGCACCGGATTTTGTAAAAAGTTGGAGTTTTTAAAAAAAAAAAATTTTTCCATTCATTTCTATTTTGTCCTTTTTACGTCAGAATTTACACATTTTTTAAAATTTAACGTGATGTTAA
The DNA here is from genome assembly GCA_000787095.1 of Periophthalmodon schlosseri. Classification (NCBI taxonomy): domain Eukaryota; kingdom Metazoa; phylum Chordata; class Actinopteri; order Gobiiformes; family Gobiidae; genus Periophthalmodon; species Periophthalmodon schlosseri. The sequence continues at coordinate 6,817 of KN480974.1, forward strand.
AACGTGATTGGTTGAGAGCCAAAGTCAGCATGTTGTGATTGGCTTGACAGTGACAGGTGACAGTATTTCCTGTTGAATTTTCATTTCATTTTTTTATCTTATGTTTGTTGAGTTTATAATACAAGTTTGTTCTTTGGTATTGAGAGAGTCAATACGTCTCCTCAGTTCTCATAATCAGATTTCATAATGCTTGAAATACACTGTACCTGTGATGTAAATACTTATCCAATGATATTTCTCTGGCACAGCTCAGTACATTTGAGTGGGAGATTCAGTTGCATATTATCGATGTATCTCCATAACTGTTTGCTTAGCTTTAAAGAGTTTGTTTTGTTGTTTTTGTCCACTGATGTGAAGGTTAGCTATTCGAATCTCACTCTCGGCATAAACATCATTGGTCGAGCGGTCAAATCCACTGATATACAGAGTGGTGGTGTGATTCCAGCTCCCACAGATGAATGTTCTCGCTGTGTCCTTGGGCAAGACACTTAACCCACCTCGCCCCCAGGTGTCTGCACACACTGGTGTATGAATATGTGTGTAAATGGGTGAGTGGTTCCTTGATGTAAAGCGCTTTGAGTGACTTGAAGGTGACATTTACTCTATAGAGAAATGACATTTGACATTTACTCTATAGAGAAATGTGTCCCCTGCATTTGACCCGTTCTTCAATACCAGGGGGACAACCTATCAGGAGCTAAGCGACAACCAAAAAGGCAACTTAAAAGAAGTGGCCCAAATAAATGTTAAAATTAAAGGCGCTGTACCTGATTTTTTACTGTCTTAAAAATGTGAAAAACAGAACTAGTTCATTTTAAACAGTTTGCAGTGGTCCAAAGTTATTCCTCAATTACCTTATGTATTGTGAGAATCCTAATGATTCACCATGATGAGTGTGTAAGTGCTTTCCACAACTTTCAGAGAACAGAGTTTAGTCATCACGGTAAAGCTAACAGCATCTAGCATGCTAACGTGCACCTCCTGATTATCAGACATTAGGATGATTATAATTAGATGCAGACAGTACGCAGCAGACTTATTTGGCTTATACAATATATCTGTGCTGGGGCAAAACACATTTTACTGAAATGCACGGAAAAATCAGGTACAGGCCCTTTAATACTAAGATATTAGTATCTTAATAATAAATAATAAATAAATAAAAACAAAAAAAAACACACACACACACAGCCATGCTCACACTGGCATATATTCATATAAGTGGGTTAAGTGTCTTGCACAAGGACAACAGCATCATGTTAGTTGCAACCCTAAGCAAACCATCAGTCAGTGTTGGAAGAAGTACTCAGTTTTGTTACTTAAGTAAAAGTACAGATACTGGAGCAAAAAAAAAAAAAAAAATACTCAAGTAAAAGTATCACATAAAAAAATCTATTTAAGTAGAAATATTAAAGCACCCATTTAAAAATATACTTAGATTAAAAACGTAGTAAAGAGTAAAAAGTAATTTTGCACAGATTTTGAGATATTAAAAAGCTTATTGGCTGGTTTTATTTGTATATTTTTGTTTTTTCAGACTTTTCAGCAGGTTTCAAACAGTAATAAAAAATACTTTTACTTTTCAGTCCAGTTCAAACATGTAGTGGAGTAGAAAGTACAGATACCTGCTCTCAAATGTAGTAAAGTAAAAGTAAAAGTAAAGTACAGATAACTAAAATTTGTTATTTATTACTTGTACTTCATTACATTCCACCACTTCCATCAGCTTTAAGGTTAATGGACACACGCATATGGCATTGTACCAACCACAAATAATCACAAGTACTTGAGTTTTGTCGTCACAGTAAAGCTCACAGCAACTAGCATGCTAATGTTCACTTCCTGATTATCAGACATTAGGATAATTATAATCCGATGCAGGCAGTACACGGCAGACTTATTTTGACCCCAAGAGCTGCTTATACAATATATCTGTACTGGAGCAAGACACATACCTGCTCTCAAATGTAGTAAAGTAAAAAGTATCTATTTTAAAATGTGCTTAAGTAAAGTACAGATACCTAAAATGTTTACTTAAGCACAATACTTTACTACTTGTACTTCGTTACATTCCATGACTGCCATCAACTTGGACACATGCATATGGCATTGTACCGACCATAGGACGTTTGAAAAAGTCTTGAGAATATTTACGATTCTAAAAACAGCAACAACAACAACACAACAATATTGTATCATAAAAGAGCAGTTTATTATCGGCATTATTAGTCAGAATGAGCTCAGATGTGGTGACTTCATGTCTCTGGTCGTCATGTCAACAGGGTGAGTCTCAGCTGTGGGAGAGACAGAAAGAGGGAAAGAAGGAATAGGGGTGGAGAGAAGGGGGTGAGGAAAATAGAAAGAGAGAGGGAAAAGATGGAGGTAGAGAGAGAGAGGGAGAAAGAAGGGGATAGAGAGAGAAAAGGCAAGAGAGAGGGAAAAGAAGGGGGATAGAGAGAGAAAAAGGGAGAAAGAGGGGAGTGGAGAGACCGTGGGAAAGGGGAACAAGAGAGAGGGGGTAGAAGAGAGAGAGGGAGAAAAAAGGGGATGGAGAGAGAGGTATGGAGAGAAGAGGGTGAGGGAAACAAAACGAGAAAGGGGAAAAGAGAGGGATAGAGAGAGAGAGAGGGTGTAGAAGGAGAAAGAGAGAAAGAAGGGAAGAAGGAGTAGAGAGAGTAGGAGAAGGGAAGAAAGATAAAGGGAGAAAAGGGGGATGGAGGGAGAAGAGGCAAGAGAAAGGGAGAAAGAAGGGGATGGAGAGAGAAGAGACAAGAGAGGGAAAAAGAGGGGGATACAGAGAGAGGAAGGGAGAAAGAGGGGGATAGAGAGACAGGGGGAAGAGAGAGGAAGAAAGAATGTGGTGGAGAGACAGTGGGAAGGGGGAACAAGACAGGGAGAAAGAGGGGGATGGAGAGAAGAGGCAAGAGAGAGAGGGAGAAGAGGGGGGTGGATGGAGAGACAGGGGTAAGTGGCAGGGACAGTGGCAAAGGGAGAACAAGAGAGAGAGGGAGAGAGAGAAAGAAGGGGATGGAAAGAGAAAGGGGGAAAGAGAAAGAGGGGGATGGAGAGTGAACAGGCAAGAGAGAGAGGGTGAAAGAGAGAGATGGATAGACAGGGGGAAGAGAGAGGAAGGAAGTGGCTGGATAGACAGTGGGAAAGGGGGAACAAAAGAGCGAGGGGGAAGGGAGAGAGGGAGAACGAGGTGAGAGAAAAAGAGAGAGAGGAAAGGGGGAGAGAAAGTGAGAAAGACAGTACGAAAGAGGGAGGAAGAAAGCAGACGAGATAGAAAGTGAGAGACAGAGACAGACAGAGAGAGCAGGTGGAGTCTGGGGGAGCAAGGACCCTCCGGAGAACAGGCACCCCCCCTGACGCCATGCTGTGTCACCACTGTCTGCTCCCAGTGTGAGTTAACTCATCAGCACCGCACTTCTCTCGCCCACCACTGGGGGAGGGGCCGGGAACGCAGAATTACGGACATCTTTGAACCTTTAGCCAAAATAATACTCCAACTGTCTCATTTATAAGAAGAAAATTTACAGATTGAAGTCTTTATTTTTATTTGTTTGTTTGTTTGTTTGTTTTGCATACATAAAAAGTTAAAACAAACAAACAAAAAAAAACAATTGAAAAGGGGGTAGGTAGAAGTGAAAGCAATGTAGCTCCTATCCATATAATACTGTCTATTAAACTATCCCACAATCCTTTTACTCAGAGCAGGAAGGGCATCTGACTTAAACGCCTGGGGATTACAAAACATGTGACCAGATTCCTTAATATGAGTATCAGAGAGCCCGCTTTGGTGTCATAATGTTATGGTTCGACCCGGGGGCCATTACCGGGTCATCCCATTGTAGTCGGTGCCCTGTCCACTTCCAGGAGACATCCATCACACCCCCACCCGCACCCCTCCGCCTAAGCCCAGGGGAGGGACCTAATGAGGGCCGCAGAGCTCCACGCGTCTGGGCCCTCTGGTGACGGGAGCGCACCTGCCCCCCTGTCACCGCGGGACAGGAGCCAGAGCAGCAGCAGGCAAATCAAGAGGGTGGTATAGCAATAATTATGTTTGTACAAGCCCAAATTTGATAATATTTCAAAATTGAATCCAATTTTTAAATTTAGTTACTTCTCCTTAGGTGTAAATGAAGTAAGCTGCAATTAATTTAAAGCGTACCAATTATGCAAAATTGACTTTTCAGAGCTTTTAACCATGATAAAGTTGTTTTTGGAGTGATTCGTGCATGTTTGAGCAATCTTTAATCACTCATTTTGCCATTTTTTTCACCATTTTCACCTCCACCAGTATACGCCCACTGCTCTCTATTTACTTCAGCCTCCAATTTTATTTTCTTAATCAGTAATACACGCAGGTTTCAACAGCGTCACATAGTCATTTTGGTACACATTTTTAAAAATCCTTTGCTTGCTACCGTGATGTGCAGCATCACATCCATCAGAGGCGCCGGCAGCCTTTGTTGTGATGAGGTTACGTCAGCTCCCATTGGCACTGGAGTTTTCTCACGCGGAAGTCAGCGGACTTGTTTCTTTTATTACGTTGTTTTAGATGAATATTGCGATTTAAAATGTCCAAATTACAACACAATGATCCACGAGTGTCAAAGATTATAACTATAGCGAACGCAAGCACACTATGTTTTGTCTTCTTTAAACTTGAGACATCCCTATACCTAAAACAGAAACAAAGTTGCTCTTTTTAAACAGATTATGAATGTTTTAGCCTCAGTATGTTTGTTGATTTATGCTCTATGTTGAATCATTGTTAGATTTGAATTAACTATTTTAGTAAGGCCACAATTATTATCTGAACTGTAACGCGCAATATGCTGTATAAAAGTAAAAATCTCATATTCATGGGTCTATTATGATCTTACAATGAATGTTTCAAAGAAGTACATAAGTAGTAGTAAGTAGTCTGCCCCATTATCAGTACACAAAACACCATGGAAGCAGGATGAAAAAGGTTAAAAATATTAGCTGCTAGTATCAAAGTTCATTAGCAAAAAACAGACCAAACTCTGGGTATGTTTTTGATAAGCAAACTACTAGAACATAGTCAAAGTTCAGAGAATGTTTAGCAGAATATAGGACCTTTAACTTAATAACTAATACGGTACTGTCTTAAAAACATAAAAAAAATTGTTCATTTTAAGAGGTTTGCAGTGGTCCAAAATTAATCCTCAATTACCTTAATATTATTATTCACAACTCTCAGAGACCAGAACGTTTTGCCGTGATGGTAAACCTAAAAACAACTTTCATGCTAATACACACTTTCTGATTCTTTCTAAAACACTTATAATTAGCTTCAGACACACCAAACTTATTTTGAGCTCAAGAGCTGCTTTTACATTATATCTGTACTGGGGCAAGACACATTTTGCTCAAACACATGGAGAAAAGAATGCATACAGGCCCTTTAATAAATTGTAAGAACGCAGTATGTAATAGAATTCATACACATAACCTCTCCAGAGACTACAACTATTTAATATACTAAATATGTCACAGATATTACCATAAAAACATTCTTTTGTGCTAGTCCCTCCCGCCTCCTTCATACCAGCCCTGTGCGTGTATCGGCTGTAATGGTATGAATACCAAGCGCGCCCCTAATCTAATGCACATATGTGAGTAGTACATGAGGCGTGTTGGGAGGAGTAGTCGGGACGTCCCACCTGGTCAGGCCATGTCCACTGTGATGTTTCAGAGGCTAATTTAAACTAATGCGGCGCAGATGGGACTAGGGCGTGTTAAAGGGGAGGGGGGTCTCTGGGTTTGGGGAGCGGACCAGAGTGGATAATTTAACATATTTAAAGGGGAGGTACTGAAAATATTACCAGTATGTGCTTTTTATATTATAACAGTGTTCCCTCATTATTAGCTTAATCAAAGTTGTATTGTGATTGATTCATGCACGTTTGAGTAGTTTATTGAGGCTTAAGAGCTTAGAAAATTTCTATATTCACCTTTTTTATTTTACTTGTGTTTATTGTACTGGAAAAACAAAACAAAACAAAAACAAACAAACAAAAACAAAAACAAAAACAAAAACAAAAACAAAAACAAAAACAAAAACAAAAACAAAAACAAAAACGTGTCCTTACTGTGAGTAGACTTGCATCTCCACAAACCTGACTCCTATTTGGCCTGCTTGTTTCCATGGATATAATATCGTTCTTTTGGCTATAATCTCCCACAGTAAGGCATGAAACTCATCTATCTCCATGGAGAATGTTCACAATAACACACAATAACTTAATAATGGTTAAAAATCACAAATGAGGAGATCCAAAAGTTGATTTGCATATTTTTTTAATCCAAAACAGCCCCCTCCTCCTCCTCCTTGTAGTAGATCAGCCCCTCTGGATCAATAGCCCGTGGCCTTGTCCCCCACCCTCCACCACCCCACCCAGCCCCATCTCCCCCATCTCCTCCCCAGAGACGGACAGAGCGAAGGTGTGGCGAGCGATGACAAAATGCAGTCTGCGAGGAGAACAGTGGTTTACTATAATCTGATCTTAATCCAGTCTGAGTCATGGGACACTTTTGATTTGTACAGAATCATAGGAAAAGTGACGGTTTAGTAACTGTTTAGGGCTACAGATTATGAAGGAGACTTTATATGGCACTTACAATTATACTGAAACTGACGTTATACAGTTTTATGATTAATATCTCTATAATTGCTGGGCCTATCCACATGAAACAAATATATTATAGTTTCTAAATTATTCAGCAGTACATTTAATACAGCAACTTTGTGAACACAGTCTGTAATCCCTTATAAGGTTTATAGTAAATGGTAAATGGTCACATTTTTATACAGCGCTTTTCCACCTTTAAGGCGCTCAAAGTGCTTTACATCAAGGAACCACTCACCCATTCACACACATAATCATACACCATCATACACGCAGACACTGGGGGCGAGATGGGTTAAGTTTCTTGCCCAAGGACAGAACGACAGTATTCATTTGTGGGAGCTGGAATCGCACTGCCGACAACCAATGATTTTTATGTCGAGAGCAGGATTCAAGCACCAACAACTCCAAGCTATAATGTTGTTATCTCATCAAAAACATACCGGGAGTTGTGTTTTATTTCATTCACACATGTTTGAGTAACTCTTTATTATTAATCTGTCTACATATCCAAAGCTCAAAATGCTGTGTTTCATCTTGTGATGTCATGAAGCGGTAGTTTTCAAGTTAACAGCTACCTTTTACCTTTTATTTAGCATAGATAGGAAATTTCGGGGCTGAAATCATCCAAGTTATTCTAGTGAAGGTGTACGGAGTTTAAACACAGTGGAGCACTTCCTGAATTACCACATGACATCACAAGGTGGAACAAAGTGTTTTCAGTTTGAGAGAAGAACTCAGCCTAAATATGCCGGGTTTGTGTGTTAAACATGTGTGAATGAAACAAAAAAAAACTCCGGGTATGTTCTCAGCCTAAATATGCTGGGTTTGTGTGTTAAACATGTGTGAATGAAACAAAAAAAAACTCCGGGTATGTTTATGATGAGGAATAGATCAGAAAACAGCGTAATATGGGTCCTTTAAAGAAACCATATTTTGCTTGTTGGGAGCATTTATTATGAAACTATAACATACAATATATAAATCATTATTTACCTTTTATTCACTGTAAACCTTGATATTGACCTAAAACTGCCAGAAACATGTCCTGTTCAAAACTGGACACAAGTGGATTTTTATGTATGTGTTTTTATTGGTGAAAAAATGGCCAGTTAAATACAGAGCAGAGCAGAGCAGAGAGAAGGGTCAGGTGAAAACTGCAAATTTATGAGCACTCAAGCCTGAAATGCAGGGCAATACAGGATTATTCAAGCACGCATGAACCAATCAAATCAATCAAATACACATTTGAGTAAGATGAAGATAAGAATACACTGTTATAACAAGGTAAAGATCATTTTACATAATATGTCCCCTTTACATAAATAGCCCAAAAAAACCAAAAAAAACAACAAATTTCTGGCTTAGGTTCGAAAAAAAAAAAAAAAAAAAAATGCTAACATGTTTGTATTGGATCAGACACTCCTTTCCGGTGCATTGAGTTACCATGGAGACAAACAGATGGGAGCTCATATATGATGGACTAAATATTGGGCCATATTATTTCCCACAGGACAAATTAGTTTTGAGGCAATAAGGGCCCACATGCTGCAGAGGGCACACTGCTAAACAAACATCAGTTTATAATGTTAAAATGATGCACAGAAGCATGCTAGCTAGCTCACTGTGTCTCAAAGCTAACAGTCACTTGTATTAAAATTGGAAAACATAAACAACCTATTAAAATTCAAATTAATTAAAAATAAAGACTACCCAATATTTTTTATATGTAAAATACGTAAGTTCGTGGTGTTGTGTTAATATTAATTATGCCTCAAAATTAGCAGTAGCGTTAGCATTATGACACAAACATCCATCTCTTATTCTATTCATTTTATTTGTGTAGTGTTTAACGCATTGTCAGTGACATCCACCAGCAGCTACCTGTCCACTGCCTTATCTTTAAATATTTAATCATTTTAGCGTGACTCGGCAAAAACCTCATAGAGATCAAATTGGACAGGAAGTAGTGACGCTAACAGTGAGGTTGCCGGGTGCTGTTTTGCACAGAGCCAAGTGCACATCCGACCTTTAAGCTTTTAAAATATCATGCTTCTTATGTCATCATTTTTGAGTGGTTAACTTTACAGTGTTGTACAACACTGTGTGATGTCATGAGGTGGTAATCCAAAACCTGTATATGAAAGTCCACACATCTTCTACAGCACTAGTAAAAGCCAAAAGTTAAATCTGTCAACTGGACAAAAACTTGTTGGAGTGAAGACACACACCTTCACTAGACATCTTCTACAGCACTGTTTGTAGCCTTATTAAAGAGGAGGTATTTTGCTTCTATGGGGTATTAACTGCTAACACATAACATATTTAGATTACTGTGACCTTTTATTGTTTTGAAAATTCTATATTCGCTCAAAACAACGTATTAACTTGTTTTAGAAGTTTCACTTTCATTTTTGATGCTCTGAGTGTCCCCTCCCTTTGCTCTCAGTGTTAAGTCACTCCCCCTTCAGAGCACTATCACAACACAATCAGCTGCATCCCGCTAATGAAACTACTGCACATCACACCAGGTTTGTCAGGTTGTTGTGTACAGTTTTGTATCATGTTTTTGTATATTTATGGAGAATTGTCATGTGGGAGCATGGGTGACGTAGGCTTGTGGGCGAAGCATTGGACAAAGGAATTTGTCCAATAAGGAACTTGCCTGCAGAGTTTGGCTAATCAGATTTCTGTATAATTCAATAATATCCAATAAAATGTAAAAGGTTATATTGTAAAGTGCTATCAAATATGTATTGATCTAATCGTTTATGCAGATTTGAGTGCACAAAAAGAGCAAATCTATTTAGCAGTCACTCTGTTTGAAAACCTGGCCCCTGAAAACTCATTTTGCAGCTAAAAGCATGGCGTTAATGTGTATCAATCTGTAGTCTCTGCACTAAACACTTTTTATAGTTTCAGAATTAGCTCTTAATGCTACAAGGCTAAGCTAACAAACAGGAGAAGGCTCGCTGTGTCATTGGGTGTTTCCCAGTTGCCAGGATCCTTGGCTTCTGAACCACTTTGGAGAGATCAGTGGTGGAACATAACAAAGTAAAAGTAGTAAAGCACTGTCCCTGTACTGTATTAAAAAAATAGGAATCTGAACTTTACTTAAGTACATTTTAAATGGATACTTTTTACTTTTACTTCACTACATTTGAGAGCAGGTATCAGTACTTTCTACTCCACTACATTTTTGAACTGGACTGAAAAGTAAAAGTATTAAGTACTGCTGAAAAGGCTTGAGGGGCTAGTTATAGTTTGAGCAATCAAAAGTATAAAAAAACAAAACAAAGATTGATTAAATTGTTTCTGTTGAACAAATCAAATCAATACATTTGAAGTTTTATTAGTTCTCAGAATCTGCATGAACTACTTTTACTTTTTGCTCTTTAAGTACATTTTTAAACAGGTACTTTTTTCATGTGATACTTTTACTTTTTGTATTTTTTTGCTCTGGTATCTGTACTTAAACATGAGAATTGAGTATTTCTTCCACCACTGGGAGGGATTCACGTCATCACAGCTTCGCCAAAGCACTCACGTCCTCTGTACTCGACTCCTCCATTTTTGCCCATTTACCCAGCATGCACCTGTGGATCCTTAGCCACCTCGGAGCGCTTCAAATTGCCCACAATGCACTGCAACTTTGACTTTTTAATGAAAACTCTAAGCTCTATCACATGTTGCACGGTATGGCATTAACCATATCCATCTTGCAATGATGATTCAGTTACAGGTGTTTTATTGCTATGGAAATATTTGTTAAACATGAATTCTTACTTACACAGATTTGACATATAACTTGGTCTGGTGTGGTCACTTGCTTGTATCTATGGCAATAGACAGAGACCTCTGGTGCTCAGTAGAGATGAAATAATTTTGTCCAGTTACAGTCCTGGTTTTGTCCTGCCTTAGTCTAAATTCAGTTCAAGTTTTGATCTAGTTTAGTCCAGTTTAGCCCAGTTTTTTTCCTGGCCTTTTTACCCGTTAAGCTGAGGTGGACCTTGCTGTGGCCCCTCAGATTTTTGATTCGATTTGATTGGATTGATGAAGAAGAAGAGGAATATATCCTCTTCTTCTCCATCTGATAAAAAGAAACTGTTAACCTCCTGGACAAGTGAAACATTCAGTCACATCAACCATTCTGAGAAGAAGCAGGACCACTTTGTACTGCAAACCCACAAATACAAGGGATGCACCGATCCGATACTGGAATCGGATATTGGCACCGATATTGAAAAATTTGCAGGATCGGATATCGGCTTCAAAATACCGGATCAGCAGATATCCTGGTTGGATATTTACATTGATGTAATACAACCATTTACTGGTGGTAGTTGCCCAGAATGTTACTTGAGAGATAAATAACAGCTACATAACACATCTGGATCAGTTTTGCCTTATTTTATTTTTTTTAAAAGGAAATAAATGCTTTTCTCAGTCTCTATGCTGGTATTGGCTGATATCGGGTATCAGCATAGTATCGAAATCTGTATTGACGCTGAGAAAGCTAAGAAAACTTACCAAAACTAATCTGATATTTCTCTCTGCAGACCTTGTTCTCACTTATAATGAGAATAGATCAGGCAGAGGCCAAAACTCCAGAGCCTCAGTTTCACACAGAGCCCAGCCATTTGTCTGGTTTAGGGAAAAACACCCTCATAACTCCCACCCTAATAATATCCTCTGTACCATATTGTAATCGACATTTGCGTTCCTTCTTATATCCCCACCATTACAGTTCCTTGTGGCTAAGTGCTGCTAAACACCGTGCACTCTGCAGATCAGATGTAAGTGTGCAGGCCTGGGTGCGTTTCTCCGCGGTGGGGGCAGCTGAGCCGGTGGAGATATTGACAGGGGCTCGGGTTTCAGGAGCAGGCTGAAATGTGAGCTGACAGAGGGGCAGAGAGAGAGGCCGGTCCCCTCAGAGTTTGCCCCAAGTGTGGAGGGGTTAAGAGGGGCACAAATTCTGTTTGGTATTTGACCTCGTGAATTTAAAGGGTCTAAACTAAGATTAACTTCATGTTACTTTTAATCCTACTTGAGTAATATAATTGACAGTATAACAGTACTCTTACTCTTCCTACTGTGAGCAAATCTACAAGTGACAAAAGCTTTACGTTGAGAATATTAAAGTGATATTGTGTAACTTTCTGGAGGTGGCACGTCACCTGCATGATTCCATGGAAAGTTAAAACCATACTTTGGAACATTCCCCACGGAGATAGATATGTTTTATGCCATACTATGCAAGATTATAGCCAGGGGAACAACATTTCCATGGAAACAAGCAGGAGGAAGCCGCCCAGATCAAATAAGAGTTAGGTTTGTGGAAATGCAAATCCACTCACAATAAGGATGCACACTTTTATCTAAAAAAACATCCATAATGAAAAGATTTGTGTTTGTGTTGGACGACAGTTGGTGTTTGTCCACTGATCCGCAGGTTGATGCTTCGAATCCCGCTCTCAACATAAACATCATTAGTTGAGCGGTCAGATCCACTGACCCACAGGTTGGCAGTGTGATTCCAGCTCCCACAGATGAATGCTGTTATTGTGTCCTCGTGCAAGACACTTAAACCACCTCACACCCAGTGTCTGCGTGCACTGGTGTATGAGCGTGTGTGTGTGTGTGAATGGGTGAGTGGTTCCTTCATGTAAAGCACTTTGAGTGTCTTTACATCCGCCAGGTAAAAATGTGACCCTTTATCATTTTTCTTGCACCGCTCCTTCACATATGATTTAGTTTTTTTTGTATTTTTGTGGTCTATCCTTTGAAAATATTAGATTTCAAACTATAAATCAGATGTTACGCACAGTTATTCCCACTTGAGTATTTTTATTAGTACTTTTTATTCTCTTGCCACCTGCTTGTCACCATGGAGCTATTGTTTGCCTATGTACAAGTTTGACATCAACATCTGTCTTGCATTTATTCAGTTACAGTTCTTTTTATTGCTTAAAAAAACTTAGTGCGAGCAGGGCCAAACTGTGGAATGTTCAGGACAAAGCAGGTGACATACCCTCCTCCAAAAAAGTTGATGAGCAAATTACAAACATTCTAAAGAGGTAGAATTGAGAAGGGATTAAAACATGTTCAAATCAAATATAGCTTTTACTGATAACTCGATGGACAAGTTGTTTATGTTATAATTTGGTGATTTGGTTCTCAAAACGATTATCCAGTCAGAAAGCAGAATGAGCCTCCACAAGTCTCTCATTTGGGTTGCCAGGTTTGATGCTGAAATCCAGTTGGTTTAAACCTAAAAGGACTGATCTGAATCGTCAACACCTAAACCTCAGCACTTTCAGCCAATCATGAATCAGTGCTAGTGCAGCCTCTGCAGCTCAGTGAGTGAATTCTGGAGGTTCTGAGCTTTCACATGAGGCCTGTCCATATACTGAGAATAAGAAAAACTCGTATGTGTCCACCATCTGCAAGTTAAGACACTGGCAACACAGGTTCAGTTGTGATTGTAATACTTTTAAACAGTAACACTGTTCCTTTAAAATGTACTTTTTCTGTTGTGTCATTCTCAAGTGCTGCTTTTTCCTGATTAACATCTGTTTCAATTCTGGACTGGACCACCCCTTCTTTTGTCTAGAGCTATGCCCCACCGTGAGCTCAGGCTGTGGGTCAGGTGTACGGCAGGTGTGTGACAGATGTACCCGGTCTCCAGGCACTCCTCGGGGGCTTCCTCACTCATTTATCTCCAAACGAGTCCCATCTGCCCAACGCCTTATGAGAGAGATGAGACAAGAGACAGAGAGGGGAGAGGAGAGGAGAGAGAGGGAGGTGAGAGAGGAGGGGGAGGAAGACAGAGAGAGAGGGGGGGGGGGGAGGAGGAGAGAGGGAGAGAGAGGGGGTGAGGATGAGAAAGAGAAAGAGTTGAGACCAGATAATTGGTTGAAAGACAAAGTTAGAAGGCTGTGATTGGCTGACAGCTGACAAGAGGTGGGGACAATGAGGAAATACAGTGTCTACCTGCTTGTCAATGCCCAATCTCTGAAGCCGGGCCTGGTCAGTCCTTGGATCGGAGACCTCTGGGAATACCAGATGCCACAGTGGGGACAGCAGTGGCTCTACTGCAGGGTTTCTCAAACTGTGGTACGCATGCTCCTTCAGATGGTACTTGGACAGCTCTTCAGTTTGTGGATTTACCTCATTTAGAGTTGGATCTTTTTTTGTTTTGAACTACAGTGGGAATGGTGTAGTCCACTTTTAGACCTGGTTTTGCTCTAGATTGGACCTAGAATAGTCCTGTTGTTGTGGCCTTAGGCAAGACATTTCAACCGCATTGCCAAATATTTTCATTTCATTTATCTTTATTTATTCAGGGAGAGCCCAGTGAGGGTACCCAGACTATCCTTTTCATGGGCGCCCTGTTCAAACACAGAACAATACAAACAAAACAAATAAGTATATGTCTATTTAAAACATTAAAAACAGGTGCAGGTTTGTGTATAAATGTTTGTCACCAGATTATTGAAGTGCATTTATGGCACCAAAGTATCAAAGGATCATTTTGCATGTCCTTGAAATATATAATCCATTAATGGGAAGCAAAACAGCCAAAAGCTCTTCCCATTTCACTTCTGGTGCGGCCAGTTTTTAGACTTATACAGTCATGTGATCCTGTATTAAGTGTTCCCGGATCAATGATTAACAAGCAGGTGAGATTTTCCGGCAGTGTATGAAGTAGTTCTTTATAAATACATTTTATACAGTGTTATTCTCTTCTGAAAGATAGCGATGACCAACCTACTTTTTCATAGTGAGTTTTAAATTCATAGTAAACTTACTGTATGAGAAGCTATAGACTGCATGTATATTTTATCTCCATAATCTAAGAAAGGTTGCATGAACAATTTATTTTTTTTGTAATTTAATAGGATACAAGATTTGTTTCTGTAATAAAATGATCATTTTAAACTGTTACATAATTCCGAGATATGTATTTTAAAGGATAAGTTTCTGTCAAGCTAAAACCAAGATATTTATAGGAGGTGACTCTTTCAATCAATGTACCATTCAGTGTATGAAGATCTGTAGCTTGCACATGGCTTAAATATATACTTGTATTCAATGAAAATTTTCGATTTTTGAGGGAATTTTGAATTTCATTAAAATCTTGCTGCAGTTTTACTATTGCCTGATCAGCAGAGGGAGTGTCATCTGCAGAACAGCATCATCTGCATATAAATATATGTGTCAATATGAATGTGGTGTGTGTGTGAGTGTTGATCAGAGGGGCCGATGGCACAGACTGACAGCCTCATTTCTGTCAGTTTGCCTCTGGGCTGTTGTGGCTACAGTAGTATCTTACCATCACTGAATAAGGAGTGAATGAATAACGCACTCTAAAGTGTCTTTGAGTGTTTAAAAAAATACCATTATCAGGTAATGGTAAAAGAGACTTTCCTGTGTTGTGTATCTTGTCAGGAGCATGATGCCCAAAGCGCTGGAAGGGCAAGTTGTCATGGAGAAGACGCCACGGTACTTCGTTACCATGGAAACGCCGGCTCGGGTGCATGCCATGTCTCGGCAGGTGAAGCTGATCGTGGTGGTGAGGGACCCGGTGACCAGAGCCATCTCAGACTACACCCAGATCATCTCCAAGACCCCTGATATACCAACATTTGAGAGCCTGGCCTTCAAGAACCACTCTACAGGTGATAAGAAACTACCCTGGACTCATGCTGAAAAAACTTTTAACCAAGGCTTGTGTAATTAATCCAGTTTAAATCCAATCTGTTCGTTAAATTCTAATTATAATTTAGTTCTAATGATAATGGAGAGGTCTACACCCAATCCTCAATGTGGTTTGGAGTTCAGACTTTGGAGGAAGAAAACTTTCTGCTTTGCAAAATTGACTTTTCAGAGCTTTATATTATATATAACATAACCATGTTAGTTGTTTCCCCTTCTCACTTACCCTCTCAAAGTTGTTTTTGGAGTGATTCGTGCATGTTTGAGCAATCTTTAACCACTTATTTTCAAGACGCCCTATTGGTGATCAACCCCTATTTTCACCGCCGCTGGTACACACACATTCCTCTCTACTTACTTGGTTCTCCAATTTAATTTTCTTAATCGGTGATACACATAGGATTTGGCAGTGTCGCATAGTCATTTTGGTATAAATGAAAAAAATCCACTGCTCGCTAACGTGATGTGCAACTATCCATCGACAATGTCCACAGCATGCGATGCTTTGTTGTGATGTCATTTACGGCGACGTCAGCTCCTATTTAGCACCGCAGTTTTCTAACGCAGAAGTCAGCAGACTTGTTTCTTTTATTAAGTTGTTTTAGATCAATACTGTGATTTAAAATGTTCAAATTATAATATAATGATCCACAGGTGTCATACATTATAACAGTATAGCAGACACAAGCACGATATCAGTGTCTACTTTAAATGACACAGATTTAAGGATGCACTGTGTAACTTTTCTATCTCCGTGTTTCCATGGAGATGTAATTGCTTTGCCCAAAATGTTTCAAAATATTTTGGCATCAAAATTGCCTATCCTGTTTTTATTCAATTAAAGGTGTTAATAGCTAAAGAGTGCACCTTTTAAGTATGTACTGTTTATGTGAATGAAATAGCCATATTAAAAAACGTGATGTGAACTGTGATACATATAATATATCAATTGGTGAGTTATACACCAGCTACATACTGACTACTGTATTACGAGTGTTAGCCAGAAGACCTGAAAAAGTGAGTTATTCATAAATCAGCTGTACTTTGATATTAAAGCCATTGTGAACATGACATTTTAATATTTTTTCTCATTCAGCACCGGTGGCGGAAGGTAGTGAAGTACAAGTAGTACTGTGTACTTAAGTAGAATTTTTAGGTATCTGTACTTTTTACTTTTATTCACAGGTATCTATACTTTTTACACTAGATTTTAGAATTGGACTGAAAAGTAAAAAGTACTTTTCATATCATTTTTACCATCTTCATGGTAACATCCTGACAAAATTTTTCGAGCTCAAGCTTCAGCTTTGAGCAAACAAAATTAAATACACAAAATTCATAAGAAAAATGTATAAATGGATTCATATTGCAGCTGTTGACCAAAATATGTATATTTTTTAAATCAATATCACTACATATCACTACTACTTTAACAAATTAACAACAAATACTTTTACATTTTACTCTTAAAGTACATTTTTAAATGAGTACTTTTTTCATCTGAGTAACTTTTTACCTCAGTTTAAGACTCTTTTTTAGGAATATGCCTGTACAAAAACACTGTGAGACTAAAATCATAGCACTATGAATGAGCAGCTGAAGAACAAAGAGGGTTCTGGGTCAGATTCCCTGGGAGGGTGATTTTGCTTGTTCTGCCTGTGTCTGGGTGGGTTTCCTTCAGGTGCTCCTGTCTCCTCCATTGAAGCTTAAAGGAGACATATTTTCCAGTTTACACACACACACACACACACACACACACACACACACACACACAATTATATTTAGAAATAAAAATAATGAATTTAGGGTGATTCGTGCATGTTTGAGAAATCTTCATTCTCCCTCATTCATACACAGCCATTGATCTGTACTTACTTGGTTCTTCACTTACTATATTACCTTTGTTTTATATATGTCACTTTACTTCAATATTGCTTTTTAAAATGAACAAAATGTATAAATGCTTACTAGTAAAAAGCATAATATGTCTTAGTTAGACCTGTCTTTTAAACATACACGTAATATGCAACAGGCTCATCCTAAAAAAAAAAATAGCTGAAAAAGTGTCCATTTACCATAGACTGTATATAAACATGGACACAGCTAACCCGCTAGTTGCCGCATTACAAATAGGAAGTTAGCATGGGCATTCTTCCAGCTCCATCTACTCTGGCTACAATTCACTTTCTATTGAAAAAACTGTGGCCTCTCTCTCTGTAACTGCTGCTGTCAGGCTCATCATTTTGGTCTTAAAATGTGCGTATTAACCTGCTCTGCATGATCCTGTTAGATATGAACATTAATAATAGAGAAATCAGGCACCTTCTTTCCCCAAGGTTGCTTCTGGTAGCGTTAGCAACAGGTTTGACTGTCATCATTGCTAAGCACCCTGCTAAACCAGTGGTGCGGGCGGGAAGGGGCATTACCTTCAACAGCCTCGCTCCAGATTGGCTCTTTGGTTGCTATGATACTCGCGGTCGGAATTCCAAATATGGAACTAAGGGGCATTCCTTCAACAGCCTCGCTCCAGATTGGCTCTTTGGTTGCTATGATACTCGCGGTCGGAATTCCAAATATGGAACTTGGCTCCAAATTCATCCCTGTAACTGCTAGCCTTAATGAGTTCATTTGACTGGAGTCGAACACTATGGGTGACTTCACAGTATCTTAGTCCCCTTCTTTATACAGTCTATGCCATTCAAACTACTCTGCTCTCTTTTGCCAGGTGAGATGGATGCTCAGTGGAGCCCCCTGTGGATCGGCCTGTACGCCCTACACCTGCAACGCTGGTTGGACTGGTTCCCCCTGGAGCAGATTCACCTGGTGAGCGGGGAGCGGCTCATTAGCGACCCCGCCGGAGAGATGGCCAAAGTGCAGGACTTCTTGGGTCTGCAGCGCATCGTGACCGACAAGCACTTTTACTTCAACAAGACCAAAGGTTTCCCCTGCCTGAAGAAACCTGAGGGCAGCAGCAAGCCACACTGCCTGGGCAAGACCAAGGGACGCACCCACACCCCCATAGACCCCGACGTGCTCCTGAGGCTTAGGGACTTCTATAGACCTCATAATGAGAGGTTCTACCAGCTCACCGGGCAGGACTTTGGCTGGCAGTGACCGATGGACATGATATTTATATGGACAAATAAGGGTAGTGAAGGCACATTTTGGTCAGTCTAAAATATGTCCTGGTACATTGAAACTATAATGTGAACTGATACACACATGATATACACATTCACTATTGTAATGGATACTGTTCATTTCTCAAATCATTCCAACAGCACAAATGTGATAGTTTAATTCATATGGTTTGACAGACAAGCACTTTTACTTCAACAAGACGAAAGGACTAGACAGGACTTTGGCTGTGACCACAACCCACATAATATTTATATAAACAAAAGAGGAGAGTGAAGGCGCAATTTGATCAGTCCTAAAGAAAATCCAGTTGTATACTATGTTTGCAGCCTAAATGAAATCAAACATCAGAAATTGTATTTTTGTTGGATAATTACCCTAGGGTGCGTTCACACACCACAAAATTGTGGAACCTGGAACAAAACCTGGACTGGACCAGGACTAGAACCTTTGACTGCACTGAATGAAATTAACTAAATGTAACACTGGTATATCAATAAACTATGTACACAGATAGGGCTGGGTACCTTACAGTTATTTCAAGGTACCAATACTTGGTTTTCGGTGCCAGTACTGTTGCTATTGCTGTATTAATCATTATCTAAGATGACAAAAGTACATGTTTATTTTGCCAATTTTATAGTATTTATTGGAAGAAAATTTTGTTTTTGCCATTCATGTGGGATGAAACTGACTAACTTTCTATAGTGCTCTCCCACCAAAAACTTGTTATAAAAAAAACAAACAAACAAAAAACTTTTCAGTACGAATTTTTTTAATTTTATTTATTTGATTTATTTTATCTATTTTATTGGTAGGGACCAGTTAACAGTTTTTAGTTTGGTACTGTGCTGGGAATGTTTGACGGTACCCAGCCCTATCCACAATATTGGCCAATCAAAAATATAACAACATTGTACCTATCATATAATTTGTGTACTCAAGGGCTTAAAACTAATGTGAACTGTCATACATATGTAATATCAGAACTAGCAATGACGGAAAATGGCTCCTGTTCATTTCTCAAATCATTCCAACAATAAAACTGTGAAAAGATGATTTCATTTAAATTGTTTGGTTTTATTCTTTATAGTAGTCCAATGTTTAAATAAGCGGTACTCGATTTTTATTATCTTAACACGTGGAAAAAAATAACTAGTTAATTTTTAACGGTTTGCAGTGGTCCAAGGTTATTCCTCACTTACCTTATGCATTCTGAGGATCCTGAGTTTGTAAGTGCTTTTCCTTTGCCTTGTTGGTAATGCTAAGAACAACTAGCATTTTAGGACAATAAAATGCTCAACAATTAGATGTGGACAGTATGCAGAGGACTTTTTTTTACATCAAGAGCTGCTTTTACACTATACCTGTACTGGGGTAGACATATTTAGCATAAATATTCAAAGTCATAGCCACGACTGCCCTGGGTCTGACAGATATGTGGCTTCCAATATGCGCCAAACAGCTTCAACTACCACCAATGATACCCTCAATTGTACAGAAGCAAAATGGGTGAAGTCTGAAGTGTCTTGCCCAAGACACCTAATCCAAGTATTCTCTGTGCGAAAGTGAAAAGAATGCTTTTCTCATATAAGGTGCACTTTGATGATATTGCTTTGCCTGGAATGTTTCACAATATGGCATTAAAGGTCCTGTATCCAGATTTTTTCCCATGTATTTGAGCAAAATGTGTCTTGCCCCAGTACAGATATATTGTATAAGCAGCTGAAACTAAGGTGCTTTGTGCTGTCTGTATCTAATTATAATTATTAACATTTTATTAATATTTTATTGTCCAATAATCTGGAAGTGTGTGTTAGCATGCTAGTTGTTGTTAACTTTACTCTCACACCAAACACCACTCTGGCCTCTGAAAGTGAAAAGCGCTTATAAACTTATAAACTTGTGGTCAATAGTTAGGATGCTCGGAATGCATTAGGCAAGTGAGGAATAACTTTAGACCACTGCAAACCATTTAAAATGAACTAGATCTGTTTTTTATGTTTAAGTTTAAAAGCCATATTGTAAAAGCAGCTCTTGATGTAAAAAAAAAAATTATGCGCCAAACAGCTTCAACTACCACCAATGATACCCTCAATTGTACAGAAGCAAAATGGGTGAAGTCTGAAGTGTCTTGCCCAAGACACCTAATCCAAGTATTCTCTGTGCGAAAGTGAAAAGAATGCTTTTCTCATATAAGGTGCACTTTGATGATATTGCTTTGCCTGGAATGTTTCACAATATGGCATTAAAGGTCCTGTATCCAGATTTTTTCCCATGTATTTGAGCAAAATGTGTCTTGCCCCAGTACAGATATATTGTATAAGCAGCTGAAACTAAGGTGCTGTGTGCTGTCTGTATCTAATTATAATTATTAACATTTTATTAATATTTTATTGTCCAATAATCTGGAAGTGTGTGTTAGCATGCTAGTTGTTGTTAACTTTACTCTCACACCAAACACCACTCTGGCCTCTGAAAGTGAAACGCGCTTATAAACTTATAAACTTGTGGTCAATAGTTAGGATGCTCGGAATGCATTAGGCAAGTGAGGAATAACTTTAGACCACTGCAAACCATTTAAAATGAACTAGATCTGTTTTTTATGTTTAAGTTTAAAAGCCATATTGTAAAAGCAGCTCTTGATGTAAAAAAAAAAAATGTCCTCTGCATACTGTCCACATCTAATTGTTGAGCATTTTATTGTCCTAAAATGCTAGTTGTTGTTAGCATTACCAACAAGGCAAAGGAAAAGCACTTACAAACTTATTGTGGTGAATAATCAGGATCAGCTACAGCATCTTTAATGAGTAGAGGAGTTTCAAAGCATTTGAATTCAAAACTCTTTGGTATTGGTATTGGATCAAGATTGCAATACTTGCCATAGTATTACTTAGTATTGAATCAAAACAAAATCCCTCTCCTCACAGGCTCTACAAACTGAGGTGGATTCTATGGGAGAGACAAAGTGCTTCAGTCCTGAATAATGAATGCACTCAAATGGATGGAAGACTGTGGCTATAATCTGCTGTCTATCTGAAAACCTGATGCCCTGGATTCAACCAGCTACCGCATGAGCTGACTGGAACATTACATAAAAATGTAATGTGAAAATATGTTGTTTCTTTATCAAAACTATACTTGAGCTCCTCAGAGTCTAAATCTGCAGGAGTAAGAGGGTGTATTACACTTTTATGGGGTATTCTAACACATAACATTTAGATCACCATGTTACCTTTTATTCTTTTGAAAATGCTATATTTGCCAAAAACAACATATTAACATGTTTAATAAGTTTCACTTTCATCTTTGATCCCGAGTCCCCCATCCCTTTGCTCCCTGTGCTAAATCACTCCCCCTTCAAAGCGCTATCACAATACAATCGGAGTGCATCCTGAAAATGAAACTACTGTAGTGTACAGTTCTATTTCATCCCTTCTGACCACCAGAGGCGGTGCTTCAAGCACTGAATGATCACTCTTGCGCGTGCGCAAAAGAATTAATAACAACAAATTCATCTGTGACCTTCCGGTGACCCACGTGAGGCTATATAGTCACGTGACTCTGGAAGCACAGTCCCTTTTTTTCTTCTCGCGCATAGGTCAAGTGTGTTCTGGCTACTTGCGGACACTGCTTTGTTCCACAACTTTTTTCCCCCTTTGGTAGCAGCTTACTGCTCAGAGTCCCGTGGCCTGTGATTGGAGTATATCACAGTCGGGGTAGTGAGTGCAACTCGCCCCTCAGGGGCTGTGTAAACTGTGCGTGGCTTAACGGATTGCCCTACCTGGAGCGGCTGGATACTCCCTGACACCGGTGAGGTGCACATTTTCACAACGATAGTTGACGGTAAGTAGTGTTTGCGTTATTGATTGGAAGCAGTACCGAGTTTGGTGGAGCTGGATTGTATTTGCTGCTGTTTTCGGTTCAGCGTGACTTTTGTTTGCTTGTTATTGCCACATTCAGCTAAGCTAGCATTGTTATTTTAGAACTGTGTTCGGTTCTTTAGCTCGATTTTTCGTGCCTTCAGCGGCATGTTGTTCGGTTCTTAGCTTGATTTTTCGTGCCTTCAGCGGCATGTTCTAATTTAACTAATACCAGCAGTGATTACTGTTTGCTTTGAGTTTTTGAGGGATAATATATTTTAGTTGTTAGTCTACCACCAGTGGCGTTTTCGGCTTGGCGTGGTATTTTTTATTCCTGTATTGGCGGATCAAGAGTGGCATTTTCTGCTCAACCTGATCTACCGTCGTTCTTCATGGAGTCCCTGTGCTGTAGAGCCTGCATGGCCCAGCTTCAACCTGATGGTGGACATGATTTATGCCCCTTATATTTGGGTGTGGACCACCTTAGGGAAGGTCTGACTGAGAATACCTGAATGAGTTGGAGCATTATGCCTAGACCCCTGCATGCTGACTGCCTAGCTGTGTTTGGAGGAGCTGGGACCTAGGTGCCCTCTGATATACAGGACACGCAGTTGCCGGCAAGCGGGAAGGTGATAAAAAAGTGCTCTGCTGTTGGTGGCACTTCCCCTATTCATAAGCGCAGCAAAGGGGATATCTCTGCGGGGTTATCCTCGAAGGTGGATAGCCTTACTTCAGAGCTCACTAGAATGAAAGCTCTCCTTGAGTCCATGCAGACTCGGGATGGCAACCAGTGGGCTGTTTGTGAGGATGATGCCTTGTCTGTGGCAGCGTCAGATACGCACTTCCATGACACTGACCCACATAGTGGGGACGGTTTGGATGCGTGTTTGGATATATTAGAGTTGAGCTCATGCAACTCCACCTGCTCTCAGGGAGGTGATAGTGACTCAGCTGCCTCCTCTTTACCTGTGGCATTTGCTAGTTCATTTTTAGACGGCAGGGCTCTGCGTCTTCCTTTTTGGTGCCTCCCTCTACAGAGTATATTAAGGAACTACATGCCTGCTGGTCGGATACGAAAGTGTTCTCTAAGCCGACGTCTGACGAAAGGCTTCTTGCTGCCATGCAGGACGCGCCTAAGTTTGATCTGGGGCATATGCCTGCGATTAAACCAGCTGTGGCCTCCTTTACTGTGGCTCCAGATGAGGCTCTGAGACCCAATGCCAGGTGCCCGCGACCTCAGTGCCAGGCTACTGATGAATTGCTGTGCAAGGGTTACGACTCTGAGGCGCGCATGGGTCGTATTGGCAATTTCCTGTCCCATTTGTTGTTGGGTCTAGCAACTTCACTAGCAGCTTCTTCTTGATGGGGCTATGCAAGGCTTGGTCGACATGTCTCTTCAAGCGCTTGCCTTTATGTCAAGGGAGCTTGGCCGCCTGCTATCCGTCCTGACTCAGATGCGTCGGCAGGTCTGGTTGGCACAATCTCCCTTGACGGAGACGTGTAAGAGGACTTTGAGAGGGTTTCCCGTGGTTCCGGGTGAACTTTTTGGAGAGGCTGCGCAGGGGGCTCTACAAAGGCAGGCCTCTCGCTGGCGAGGGGGGGGGGTATTCAAGATACTTTCTTGTCCCGAAGAAAACTGACAACCTGCGTTCAGTTTTAGACCTGCGAGGTCTCAATATGCTTTTAAACGTCATGCAGTTTCACATGCTGCGCACCTCAGAGGTGCTTCAAGCACTTCCCCAGGCGAATGGTTTACGACCATCAATTTGAAGGACGCTTATTTTCATGTACTGATCGCACAAAATCACTGGAAGTTCCTTCGCTTTGCTTTTCACGGGAGACATTTTCAGTTCAGGGTCCTCCTATTTGGGCTGTCCCTATCACCCAGGGTGTTCACGTAGGTGGCTGCAGTGGCCTTGTCTCCTCTGCAGGCATGGGGTTTGAAGATTCTGCCTTACCAGGTTATTCCCCACACAGGGGTTGTACTCGATCATGTGAGCCGTTTGGGTCTGAGTTTGAATATGGACAAGAGCAATCTGGTCCCGACCCAGGACACTGTCTTTTTGGGGATGGCCTTAAACGCTGTCACCATGGTTGCTTGCCCTTCGCCCACAAGGGTTGACAACATCATGGGGATGCTAGGGTCATTCCAAGTGGGAGAATCTCCAGCTTCTGCGATATCTCCAGCTTCTGGCCAGGTTAGTAGCAGACTCCAGTGTAGTTCCGCTGGGGCTACTTTCATTATGGCCAGTGCAGATGTGGATGAACAGCCTACAGCTGAATCCGACTCAGTTTGAACACAGACGCAAGAGGCTGCATGTGTCTCTCCAGTACTCCAGTACAGTCCTGCACTCCCTGTCTCAGTGGAGAGACAGGCGTTGGCGTATCTTTAGGGTGTCCCGCTGGGGTCTCTGCCTTCACGGAGGGAGGTTGTGCATACAGAGCATCCTCCACGGGTTGGGGTGCAACATGGCAAGGTCGGGTTAATGGCTGTGTACTTGGCCCTGCACCATTTTCTGCCGAACTTTCTAGGCAGACACATGCTCGTACGTTTGGACAACAGGTCAGTGGTTTACCATATAAATCACATGGGGGGGGACCAGATCTGTGAATCTCACACGGAGAACCCAACAGCTTCTCATGTGGGCTTCCGTCCATTTTGCCAGCCTGCAGGCAGCCTATCTTCCGGGGAGGAATGGAAGCTTCACCCAGAGGTGGTTTGCACCATCTGGAAGGTCTTCGGCAGGGCCAAAGTGGATCTGTTCGCTTCGCGGGAAGCAACCCATTGCCCTCTCTGGTTGTCTCTGACAGACACCAGCCCACTGGGTCAGGATGCACTGGCTCACGACTGGCCTCATGTTCTCCTCTACGCCTTTTCTCCTTTTCCCCTGATTTATCAAACACTCCCGAGGGTTTTGCAGAAGGGGCACAAGCTTCTGTTGGTTGCTCTATTCTGGCCAGTGAGGACCTGGTTCCCACTTCTGCACAGACTCTGTTGCAGCTCTCCAATGTGGGCAGGCAATGCCCAACCGCTCCAGTTGGTGAGGTTTGGCAGGGGGTCTACTTCAGAGCCTTTGTGCCCTATCCGTGCCTTGGAGTCTTATATACGGATTACTGCAGGTGTGCAACAGTCATAAAATCCCTTTGTGTGTTATGCCAGCCCACGTAAGGGTCGGACTCTCTCTACACAGTGCCTTTCTTGGTGGGTTGCAGAGACCATTAAACATACTTATGCCTCGCATGGGCGGCCGATGCCTGAGGGTGTCAGATGCCATTCAACTAGGAGCCTTTCTACCTCCTGGGCTGCTATGCATGGGTTTCCCCTAAATGTGATCTGTGCCGCGGCCTCTTGGACCTCACCCTCCACATTTGCCAGATTTTATCGGGTGAATGTCGCAGATTCCAATCCCCTGGACGGAGTGTTACGCCAGCATCATTCTTCATCATGATGAGGTGGGTTGTGTTGACATGGTCCGTGGATTCCTCGTGACCATGTTGTTACAAGTCATTCAGTGCTTGAAGCACGGTCAGAAGGGATGAAATAGAACGCAAGTTCCGTATGTAACTATGGTTCTATGAATCCCGGATGACCACCAGAGGTCTCTGTCCCTCGGAATCCTTGTGCCCTCGCGAAAAGGTTAAGGGACTGTGCTTCCGGAGTCACATGACTATATAGCCTCACGTGGGTCACCAGAAGGTCACAGATTTTGTATGTATGTATTTTGTATCATGTTTTTTTATATATTTATGGACAATTGTTGTGTGAGAGCAGGGATGACGTAGGCTTGTGGGCTGAACATTGCACAGACTCTTATAGCTAACTATAAGGAGGATTTGAAGGGCCCGAGAGAGATCACTAGATTACTCAAACATGCATAGATGACATCTAAAATCTCTTCAGGCATGTTTTTATTGAGGGAACAATGTCATAACATGGTAAAAAATTGCATAATACCCCCTCTTTAATTGAGGTCTGACGATGGAGTGACAAATTGTACCTTAGATCAGTGGTCCTCAGCATGGGGGTCATGAAATTATTTTTGGGGTTCCCAGATGGTATGGAGAAAATGTGTAATCTTTGCTTTACAGATGCCAATTTGTTGGTCTACTCAATACATGCAACTAGGTATTTTTTGTGTTTTGGGGTCGTGAATACAAATTGTTGGTAGCCTCTTTGACCTCTCTCAAACCACCTCTTCTCCTTTGGATCTCTTTTGCTAGTGAGTGAATTCTGGAGGTCCTAAGCTTTCACATGAGGCATGACCTGTCCATATACTGAGAGTGAGAAAAACTTGTATGTGTCTTCCATCTGCAGGTTAATGCACTCACAATCGTTTAATTAAGATTTATTTATTTATTTATTTATTTTTTAATGTATAGGCTATTGATTTTGTTCTACTCTATAAACAACCTTTATACTGTAAATGTCCCATAAATTACATGTAAACGATGAAATGTGGTTAGATCTACTTCATAGATCCAGTCTCATAGTTAAAGTAACAGATATTTCAGTTTTTGATTGGAGCAATCTCGCCTCCCAGTGGTGATAAAAGGTAAGTACAGCCTTTCGTCTCAACAGAAATTAAATGCTGTTCAAACTCAGGCTAAACAAAGTAATTATCTTAAAGAGGAAACAATATCAATTCTATATTAATAATAATTCTGTCCATATGATGTATTGACATGCAAACATACGGCAATTCTGTATTAAATATGAATCAGTGCAATATTATTAAAGCAGACCTATTCTGCAAGATCGACTTATTACAGCTTTTAACCATGTTATAGTTGTTTCCCCTTCTCATTTACCCCCTCGACGTTGTTTTTGGAGTGTTCCGTCCATGTTTGAGTAAGCTTTAATCACTTATTTTCAAGATGCCATATTGCCCATCAACTCCCATTTTCGCCACCGGTATACGCCCATTGCTCTGTATTCTGCACTTCATTCTCCAATTTTATTTATACTTAATCGGTGATACACGTTGGATTTGGCAGCGGCGCGTAGTCATTTTGGTAAAAATGCAAAAAAAAAAAAAAAAATCTTCTCTAGTGTGATGGGAGCGCTTTGTTATGATGACATTTGCAGCAACATCAGCTCCCATTGGGCACTGCAGTTTTTCTGCACTTCATTCTCCAATTTTATTTATACTTAATCGGTGATACACGTTGGATTTGGCAGCGGCGCGTAGTCATTTTGGTAAAAATGCAAAAAAAGAAAAAAAAAATCTTCTCTAGTGTGATGGGAGCGCTTTGTTATGATGACATTTGCAGCAACATCAGCTCCCATTGGGCACTGCAGTTTTCTAACACGGAAGTCAGGGGTTTGTTTCTTTTATTAAGTCAGTTTAGATGACTGTTGTGATTTACAATGTGCAAATTATAATATAATGATCCACAGGTGTCGTAGATTATAACGATATTGTGACTATATAGCGGACACAAATCTTCTTTAAAGGTACAGTAGGCAACTTTCTAGTCCTTTTATTTTAGCACATTTTTTGGCTAAAATGTTATACTGTATCTTTAGGGTGAATTTTCATTTTCATAATTCAGCTAGAGTTCCCTACATTACAGGGATTTCAAAACTACTGTTATATCTTTTTATTTTTTACATTA
This sequence comes from Periophthalmodon schlosseri, assembly GCA_000787095.1. NCBI lineage: Eukaryota > Metazoa > Chordata > Actinopteri > Gobiiformes > Gobiidae > Periophthalmodon > Periophthalmodon schlosseri. The sequence continues at coordinate 34,811 of KN480974.1, forward strand.
TATCTATTAGAACTTTTGCTCTACAGTCTCAAGATGGCCACTAAAATAGGCACTGCAACAGGATTGTTCTTTTAGCTTTAATTCCAGTTGAAACTTGGCCTTGTAAACACTGACCTCCTGAGGACAGAATAAGCAACAACACAACAACGTACCAAAATCAGCAGGTTTTTATTTATTTATTTCATATTTTGTATCATTCTAAATAAGAACATATTATAGAAGTGGTTTATATTTATATTTTAAGGTTTATTTATGTATTATTATTATTATTATTATTATTATTATTATTAATTTTATTTTATTTTT
>KN480978.1:6388-16506 GCA_000787095.1 Periophthalmodon schlosseri
TTCTATAGGGACTACAGAGGTGTTTATAGGGACTACAGACTGTTTCTATTGGGACCACAGCTGTTTTAAAGCCTCCAGAGGGTCGGTGCAGTCTTGACTTGTTGTTGCACATAAACATTGACCAGTTTACACAAATCAGCACTACTTTATATCAGATTTTAGCAGCAAAACTTTTCCCAATTTAAGATTACACAGATACAGATACCTAAATATTTTTTACATGTTATACTTACATTATACCTAAAGTTAAGGCTTCCACTCTCTGTCTCACTCCCCTCACACTCATCATCCATCTTCTTCTGCTTATCCGGGGCCGGGGCGGGGGGGCAGTGGTCTAAGCACCGACTCCCGGACTCCCCTCGCCCCAGACACTTCCTTCAGCCCTAAGGAAGTGCCTGTGTGTTCCCAGGCCAGCCAAGAGACATAGTCCCTCCAGTGCCTCCTGGTTCTTCCCTGGGGCCTCCTCCCGGTGTGACGTGAGCACCTCCCCAGAATATTTCAAATTCATCCCCTTATATATCACGATAAATCTTAGAATGAAATTAATTAAACCTGAAGAGAGAATGAACCTTCAGCACAGATCAGGAGACATCACCAGCTGTTTCATATCTTCCCATTAGCAGCACTGTCCTGTTGGGTCAGCGCTGGACCTGGAGCCTGGAAAGAATCTTGTGCGAGGAATCGGAGAGTAGGAAGTCACACTGTGTCAGCAGCCATTGTATCTGTGAAGGACCTGAAAGATGAGTCTGTGTGAAGTGGCTGCTCCTGATGTGAAACTGGACCTCAGGCGGCGAAGGGGACGGCGCCGCAAACAGACGGGGGTCCCATTATCTCATATTGAATTTGAGGGTCATCAAAATATGTTTACAATACAGCTCCGTTTTGTTTACTTTAGTTTAGAAATAACACTCAACAGTCTGACCCCCATGTGACAATCCCAGACCCTGGTTCAATCCCAGCTCCAGCCGGTGTCTTTAGGCAAGACACTTCTGCCTGGTTTCCTTTATGTGGTTTATGAGGGAAGAATTGGACCCATCTCCATTATGTCATCATTGTTCTGTGCTATTTTTACATCCTTGTTTTTGTACTTTTATATTTAGAGATTGTGGGCTGGTGCTGAGATAAGTACCTCACTAGAATTTGAACACTGGAACAAAAAAGTGCTTTTCAGAACAATCAAAATGTTGTTTTCAAAATTTGTCTCTCAGTGCATTCAAACATCAAGTGTGGTGTGTTTTGAGCCCTGCCAAACCAAAGGCAATGAGCTGAGTAATACTGTGTCTCTACAGCAGCTGGCACTTCTCAGGTTCAAGTGAAGCGGGGCACAAAACAAATGATTTCTTTCTCGGCGGTGGTGCCTTTAGTATTGGTTCAGAAGCAGAGCAAACAAAGATGTCGCTCCCACAAAGAGGGCGAGTGTGTGTGAGAGCGATGGCGAGGTTTGAGGCAGCTCTGGCGTTCGCTGAAGGTCAGGGGGAGTATCAGTGACAGGAAGTGAGCGGCGCCAGGTTCAGACCAGGTTACCGCGGAGATGAACGAACGTGCTGAGTGACACCTGGCTGCTCCTGAGGCCACGCGCAGGACGGCGCGCTCATGAAAACACGATGCAGGTTATGTAAAACACCGCGCGTATGTTACAGTAAAGAGGCAGGGGCTTAAATAGTGATACTTTGACAGTGACATCATGCTGGGGGGCTCTACACGTATCTCTATGGCGGAATGTTCAGCAGTTACCATGGTGACACAATGCACACACCAGCAAACACAGCCCAGAAAGTTTTAAGATCGTCTGAAAACTCTAAAATGGATTTAAACAGCACATTTTCAGGAGCGTGTGATCAGTCCGAGCTCATGGTCCTGTTTAGGAGTTTGACTTTCAATAAAAAGGTGAGAGTGACTCACTGAAAAACTGTTGGCTAATGCTAATGCTAATGCTAGCTAGCTTGTGACTGTGATGTTATTCGAGAGGGACTTGTTTAACAGCACAACCAGTTAACCAGCTAACCCAGTTTTTTAATGGTCAGATTGTGTTAATCTCAGATTAAAGTCTAATTTGAGTCACAGAGCTTCAGACAGAGCAGTGCCTACAGTTAGCATCACACCCCCAGGGAATGTTGATGACATCAGCTGACTGTTGAGTGTTATGAACCAGAGAGCACACATTTGGCTTGTTCTTAAATGATATAACATGTTTTGGTGAGTTGTGGAGTCCATTCTCATGACCCTGTTTGTTCTGTTGTGAAGAGGTACCTCTATATGGTCTAGTATTGTCATGTGACCTTTGACCTTTGATCAAAAACTGCCCATAATCTGTGCGTCTGACTCTTGCTGTGATGTTCACCAGCCGCTTACAGAAACAGTGCAGTGCAAAGGGTCAGAAAAGGAGCCACTGTCAAATGGATGTGTTGGTGATTTGATGATTTCATGAAAGACACTCTCACTTATAAAGAAGGAATAAAGTCACTGAATAAAGAAGTGACTGAGTGAGTGTGACGTCTTCCACAGCGTTCGGCGCCAAATGAAGCTCATCGAGACTTGCAGTTATAGGGGTGAAGTTGGAGGCAAGTTGCATATTAGGAATTCCGACCGCGACGAATTCCGACAGATGCAAACTAACGACTAAAGTGTTTCATTCTGCAGTTTATTTCTTGCAGCTCATGGTTTTAACAGTATTGTAGATTCAGAATAGTTTTTGTGGTTTAAATCTGCTCTTGGGTTTTTGTGTCAGTGGCGTAAATGAGTTTCAATATTATCGTTTATCGTCTTCAAAATCGTTATAGAACTTCAGTTCAGAGTATTCAGGACACATGTACCAGAATACTGCAGGTCTTCAGAGTGTTCTTCCCATCTCTGCCTGTAGATGGCCTCGCTCATGTTGATGTTTTCGATGCTGTTTGTGATGTTTAGATCTTTGACAGCTGTCCATCATCATGAGCTTCTATCATTGAGAATGCGTTTCTCACAGAGGTCTGGCGTGTCCTGGTTTTAGCAGAGGCGGCCTTCAACACAGAAGAAAAACATGTTTTTGGACCAAAACACAGAACAGGAACATGCTCTGAACAAACGTAAACATCTGCTCGGTGTTTGTTCCTGCTCCTCTTTGGTAACGCACACTTTTAGGCTTTTCCTGTATTTTTTTAATCACCAAATTGCCTAATCTCCCTGTTTACTTCCACCTCCAAGTATAAAATGACCACAGCAGATAGAGCACGGCTATTTTTACCGTGATGTTCGCTGAGGCTGTGAGATTTGACAAACGTGGCTGGAGGAGGTGCGTCACGCTGCGTCTCGGCCCCTATAGACGCTTCGGAAGTCGTCTGGAGATGCGTTTTTACGTGCGTTTGTTCACCCGCCCCGTCATAACCTTCAGCTCCCCGTCTCCTGCCGAACGTGCCGTGTGCAGAACATAGAGAAAACACTGTCCTGTCATCGGATTGTGCAGAAATATCAAGATCAAATTGAGCTCTTCACTGCGGTGCCAAAGCATTTCCCATCGACGCCACAACCTGATCCGCTCTACAGTAAAACTCTGTCATATTATCTTACCACAGTCATGTCTAAAGGAAGTATTACTTTCCTCAGGGCTGCAGTGATGACCCTCTGTGTAATGACCGGCCCGTCCTCTGCTGGACACGTCCCTCTGTGTAATGACCGGCCCGTCCTCTGCTGGACACGTCCCTCTGTGTAATGACCGGCCCGTCCTCTGCTGGACACGTCCCTCTGTGTAATGACCGGCCCGTCCTCTGCTGGACACGTCCCTCTGTGTAATGACCGGCCCGTCCTCTGCTGGACACGTCCCTCTGTGTAATGACCGGCCCGTCCTCTGCTGGACACGTCCCTCTGTTCTGTTTCTTATCTGACGTGGCTTTAGTGGGACTCCTGATCCTTTCTTCCTCAGATTTACTTTGCACATTTAAAAGTGAAGCAGATGGCCGCGGTTCAAACTAGATGTTCTGTCTGTAGATCTCATCTCGTGGATCTGGTGCATCTAAACGTCTTTATGTATTGTGTAACAGAATGTTTTTATTGTATTATATTTATAAAGGGATTACAGCTCTTGTTTTGCCGCATTGCAGCTGAAGCAGCTCAATGGAAAGTTATTATTGTGTTTTGTAGCTGAAAATGCTTCTTCTTTGTACAAGTATCTGGCAACGTGTCTCCAGAACAAGTAGAACAAGTAGTAAAGTGCTGCACTTTAGGTATCTGTACTTTACTCAAGTACATTTTACAGTGTCTGTACTTTCTACTCCACTACATTTTTTGAAGAGGACTGAAAAGTAAAACTTTTCATATGATTTGAGGGGTTATTTTTACCATGTTCGTGTTAACATCCTGACTAAAGTTTTTTAGTTCAAGCTTTGAATTTGAGCAAACAAAAATAAATACACAAAATTCATGAGAAAAATTTCTACTCCACTACATTTTTTGAAGAGGACTGAAAAGTAAAACTTTTCATATGATTTGAGGGGGTATTTTTTACCATGTTGTGGAAACATCCTGAATAAAGTTTTCGAGTTCAAGCTTCGGCTTTGAGCAAAACAAAAATAAACACACAAAATTCAGAAAAACAAACTGATTTGTATTTTTCCTCTGACCAAAATATGTTTCATTTTTATCAGTGTCACTACATTTACACTTTACCATATATCAACACTTTTAATACTTTTACTTTTTACTCTTAAAGTACATTTTTAAACAGGTACTTAAATACTTTTACTTAAGTTTTTGTTCATGTGATACCACAGACTGTGTAAAAACCGTGAGTATCATAGCAACCAAAGAGCCAATCCGGAGCGAGGCTGTTGAAGGTAACGCCCCTTCCCGCCCACACCGCTGGTTTAACAGGGAGCGGGCGCTTAGCAACGCTGTCAATCAAACCTGTTGCTAACGCTAGCAGGAGCGACCTCGGGGAAAGAAGGCGCCTGATTTGTCTGTTATTAATGTTCATATGTTGATTTACAGACACAATAGTGAAATAAAAACCCCAGGATCATGTAGAGGGTTAATACGAACATTTAAGACCAAAGTGAGTCTGACAGCAGCAGGTACAGAGAGAGTTTTCTAATTTAAAGTGAATTGGAGCCAGAGTTGATCACTTCTTATTTGGAAGGCAGTGTCTAGCAGATTAGCTATGTCCATTTATATTTACAGTTTATGTGTGACACTTTTACTTTTACTTGAGTAACTTTTTACATCTGTATCTATAACAAAACTGAGTTCTTCATCCACCACTGTGTATCTCACTCATTCTGAATATTCACAAATGTATAATTCCAAAGCCTTCCTCCGTATGTAGTTTTCTTTCAGCACTAGGGGGAGCTGTGGGGCGTTACTGGGTTTAAAGCGACTCCCTGGGGGCTGGTCACAAATACATGAGCCATAACATAATCGAATAGCAGCATTAGAAATAGAACATCTGGTTTTTGCAGTTTTTGTGGTGAGTTTTGTGATTCGGGGCCAAACTGTTTCATCAGGATTAACTTTGGCCAAACCGCAGCCTGAGGGTTCACTTCAAACGATTTTTCTATTATTAAACTCAAAGACAAAACCATGTGAATAACTGGGATAATTCCACAAATAGGATTATAAAGAGAAACAGTGTGAATACACCATTCACCATAGTTTATGTGGTTCATTACAGCGGTGGAAGAAGTCCTCCATTGTGTTACTTGAGTAAAAGTACAGATACCGGGGCAAAAAACTCAAGTAAAAATAGAAGTATCACATTAAAAAATCTACTTAATTAAAAGTATTAAAGTACCTGTTTAAAAATGTACTTAAAGAGTAAAAAGTAAAAGTATTTCTCACTGATTTTGAGTCTTATAAAGCTTCAAATGTGGTGATTTTGATAAAGATTTGAGCTGAATTTTGTTCAATAGAAACGACTGAATCAGTGTTTTTTTCTATCTGTTTTTATTTGTATATTTTTGTTTTGCTCAAATTCTGAACGTGTTAAAAATAAAACTTTTCAGCAGGTCTCACACAATAATAAAAATACTTTTACTTTTCAGTCCTGTTCAAAAATCTCACACAAAATAAAAATACTTTTACTTTTCAGTCCTGTTCAAAAATGTAGTGGAGTAGAAAGTACAGATACTGCTCTCAAATGTAGTGAAGTAAAAGTAAAAAGTATCCACTTTAAAATGTACTTAAGTAAAGCACAGATACTTAAAATTACTACTTAAGTACAGTACTTTTTACTACTTTTCCTCTGTTGCGTCTCTGGTTCATTATAATGTGGATCTAGAAACGCCCTGCACAGTTCAATAAGGCAAACGTCATTAGTCAGACTGGTCAGAGTGTGGACAGCGGCGGGTCACGGAGGCCGTGCTTGTGACCGGTCAGGACTACGTTCACCTTTGACCCCGGGGGCAAAGGCTAAGTACAAGCAGGAGAACGGTCCAGCGCAGACTAGCGTGTGACCTGGTTGTTGTGTGTCTAAAGTGGCTACGTGCAGTGCATTTTACACTAAACCCAACACCTTATGTAACAGCACAGAACCTGTTGTGTAAAACTTGTGCAGCACAAAAAGCTTCTTCTCTGTTTCACTGTTGGATTTTTATCATTTATAAGCTTCTTTTGTGAGTTGCAGTTAAAACATTCAGTTTTTGAAATAGTAAAAATAAAACCTAGACAGACCATAATGGATCAGCTGTACTTTTAATGCACTTAACTAAATAACTTTGGTCCTGTATCACGGCGAAATGTTGCTATTGTAACAGGAACAAATACTGACTCCAGCCACCAGGGGGCGGAATACACATAGTGCTATTGCCTTGGTGGATGTCTCTTTAAGCACGTTGTTTTTTTGGGGGGGATGCACCGATATTGGCGCCGATACTGAACAATTTTAGGAGAGCTAGAATATCGGTTTCGAAATATCGGCTCTGGAAATACACACTGATGTAATAAGACGATGCCCTGGTCATAGTCGCTCAGAAAGTCTCATAATGTTATAAGACGATCCCTGGTCATAGTCGCTCAGAAAGTCTCATAATGTTTGAACTTTTATTTATACAAAGTTGTTCTGTCGTTACTTGAGAGATAAAAACATCTACGTAACACATTTGCATCAGTTCCGTCTTATTTTTGTTTAAATAAAATAAATGCTGTTGGTCGGCATCGGCAAACACTTAAACCCATAATATCGAAATCGGTATCGGGCCTGAAAAAGCTGGATCGTACGTGTTATAAACTGAGTATGTAGTAAAACGTCAAGTCATTTGCATTAAACTCCTGTATCTCACACACTGACTCCTGTTGTTTTTTTGGGGGGGATGCACCGATATTGGCGCCGATACTGAACAATTTTAGGAGAGCTAGAATATCGGTTTCGAAATATCGGCTCTGGAAATACACACTGATGTAATAAGACGATGCCCTGGTCATAGTCGCTCAGAAAGTCTCATAATGTTTGAACTTTTATTTATACAAAGTTGTTCTGTCGTTACTTGAGAGATAAAAACATCTACGTAACACATTTGCATCAGTTCCGTCTTATTTTTGTTTAAATAAAATAAATGCTGTTGGTCGGCATCGGCAAACACTTAACACAGGAAGGTGGAGTTTAAAAACACAGCGGAGCACTTCCTGTATCACCACATGATGACATCACAAGGTGGAACAGAGTGTTTTCAGTTTGAGAGAAGGACTCAGCCTAAATGTGCAGGGTTTGTGTGTTAAACGTGTGTGAATGAAACAAAACACAGCTCCAGGTCTGTTTGTGACGAGGAAACGACATTAGATCAGATCAGAAAACAGAGTCACATGAGCTCTTTAAATGTTGTTATACTGAAATTTATGTGAAATGTCTTTTGTTTCCAGGACGCCTCCATCGCACATCGTTTCCATCTCATGAGAGAGAAGCACCCGGAGAAGTTCAACAGCAGGTAACACACAGTCTCCCACAGGAATTTCATATTTTTCACAGTAGATTTCTTACACTCTCCTCTGCTGCTCTGTCTGACCCATAGACTGTTTATATAAATGGACTTAGCTAAACACGCTAGCCGCCGCCGCGCTACAAACAGGAAGTGCTTATCTCCAACGGCCTCGCTCTGGATTGGCTGTTTGGTTGCTATGATACTCGCTCGCAAACCGTCCCCTGTAACTGCTCCGGCCTCGACGATAACTTCTCCGGCCTCGACGAGCTTCATCTGGAGCCGAACGCTGCGGTGACGTCGCGCTCGCTCAGTCGCTTCTTTACCGTCTGTGGTCTGACCGCTGTGTCATTAGTTAACTAGATGACCTTTATCTAGAAACCTAATACCACACAGAGCCTCGTGGTCAGCGGGTCAGAGAGAGGACGCGCAAATCAATGCGCCGTTGCCTAATGTTTGTTCAGATGACGCCCGTGTCCGGCTCAGTTTGAGAACGCTCCGTCTGCCGCTGCGAGCTTCCAAAAGGTTTAACTAATTCAAAAGTCAGATGATGCGCTGAAGAATGCTGCTGCGGAGGGAGGGGGCAGAGCGGTGACGTAAAACAGGACGCTCGTGTCGGTACAGAGGAGACAAACACATCTCCTGATCTGTTAAATACACACATACCTGAGAAAGAGCAAACAGGGAAGGAAAGACAAGCGGAACGTTAGATTGTTCCGCAGCGGGGCATTATCCGTCCTGCAAATGCAAGTGTTTCTAGGTGTGAGCTGCTCTTTCATTCCACAAAAGGCGATTCGTAGCTTTGTCAGAAATGTAAACGCTCCTCTTTTTTATTCAAACAGAGGGTTAGGATCCACACACTCGTTCCTCTGTTTGAATGAGGCCACACTTGAGTCTGAAACCCCATTAAGATCTAACACCTTCACTCTGCACACGTGGAGGTCCGGAGGCTTTAGCCCGGAGGCGGGTCACTGCTGGTGTCGGCCCCGGACCCGCGTCGTCTGAGACATCTGCCTGTTTACGCTTTTTACTAGACCCAAGAACTCACTGTGTTACAACAAAAATCTGCATTTCAACAATATTAATTATAGCTGCCCTCGTCTGTGAAATATGATTGGCCTGTAGAATGTGATGACGTCATCTGTATTAAATATGATTGGCCTGTAGAATGTGGTGACGTCATCTGTATTAAATATGATTGGCCTGTAGAATGTGGTGACGTCATCTGTATTAAATATGATTGGCCTGTAGAATGTGGTGACGTCATCTGTATTAAATATGATTGGCCTGTAGAATGTGGTGACGTCATCTGTATTAAATATGATTGGCCTGTAGAATGTGGTGACGTCATCTGTATTAAATATGATTGGCCTGTAGAATGTGGTGACGTCATCTGTATTAAATATGATTGGCCTGTAGAATGTGGTGACGTCATCTGTATTAAATATGATTGGCCTGTAGAATGTGGTGACAATCATCTGTATAAATATGATTGGCCTGTAGAATATGGTGACGTCATCGTAAACCCAGCACTGGGACTGCTGCGTCTGATGTAACACACAGGTTTTAAGGATTATTCACCTTATTCCGGACGTCGCCGCTGGCGCCGCCATCGTCATTGGGGTTGTGTTATTTTTGGCCTGTTTTTAAGTTCTGTACGGACCAAAGCTAACGAGGGCTGCTCTCCTGCAAACCTTAAACCGGTGACAGGCAACTTAACCCGTTTTATTGTTACCTGAGTGAGCGGCGCTGTGGTCGTTTACCTGGAGTCTGTGGAGCAACAAAACGATGAACTTTGACCCCGTGGGAGAAGCCCGTGGGCACTTTTAGCCTCATTATCTCGTGTGTCATTCAAAGATCTTATCCTTTGCACTTCTGTGTTTTCTGTCTCGTACTTAGGCCTGTCACAGTAGCAAATTTCAATGTGCGATACATCGATGAAGAACATAAAGGATAAATGATAATATTGAAACAAATTCATGCCACTGACGCGATCAGAATAAACCAGGAGCACCCCCAAAAAAATATTTAAAATCCACAATATTGTTAAAATAAATAAACAGCAGAATGAAACACTTTAGTCGTTAGTTTGCATCTGTAATGAGTCAGACAAGTTATTTATTCAAACTTTACGGCTTAAATCTGATTATGTAGTAAAAAAATAGACAAACATTTCCCAGTAGTGCAAAGAAAACGTAACACGAATATTGGTCCCAAAAAATATAGTTCCATCTTTCA
>JACM01079618.1:0-14703 GCA_000787095.1 Periophthalmodon schlosseri
GCAACATCTCATTTACATTGAGCATTTATGCTAGGAACGGCGCTACGTGCAAACATGTCTAATATTTTCCTGGCTGTTGTTTACCCTGTACCATGAATGCCTGTCCTAGTCTGCACCTAATGTAAATCAGACTGCGTAGTTACATTCACCAAGATTACCAAATAATCGACTTCTCCAGATATGTTACTGGAATCTTTGATATTCGATTCACAACATCTCAATCATCGTTCCCGGGTTTACACGCATGTAGAAAAATCGGTTTAACTGGACTAGGCCTGTTATCTGATTTTCCTGCCGTGCATGTAAACATAGTGACTGACTCTTCCTATGTCGTGATAATAAGAACAGGTGGAAAATAAAAATGAGTAGAAGAGACAATGTTGCAGTAGTCATCCTGATCAGTAAACAAGAATATGAAGAATGTTTAGAATGGAATCATAAGATTCAAGTTACTTTGCCAAGTTTGAATTCAAGAGTTCAATGTAATCTTGCAATCTTGCATCTGTGCATTCTATGGGATATTTCCTATACAACCCCAGAATGAAAAGACAAAAGTACAACAACTTCACACCATTCCTGAAACTGATCCAAAATATATTTGGGAGTTGATGAAGGATGGGGGTATATTTATTAAAGCTGTAAATATATCACTACATTTCATAACCTCTGTGTAAGTAACCAGGTACTGTTTGTTCTGGCAATTAGCGATATGAGAACAACCAATTTTTCTTTGTGTGATCTAGCTCATAAACATCCTTTAGAACAATGCTTCAGTTAAATATAATTGCACTCTACATTTGTAGATCTCCACCTCCTCCATCTCTTTTTGCAGTCTGTCACTATGACAGTGGCATCTCTGGGACTAAGTGACAACTGAGAAACAAAGCAACACCTCAAGGACAAAGAGAGACAGTAGACCAACCATTCATTTGAACAAGGCTTGGACACTTTTCAACAGAGAAAGGGCCTTCGTCATAGTGTGTTATTGTACAGTAACTTGTTAAAAGATCGCTAAGCTCTAACCTTTCGTTAACACTGAAAAAAAGTTTGTTTTCGTAATCAAAAGTGTGTTGGACAAACTAAGTAAGTCATATTTCACAAAGCATTTAGTATGTCCCATTTAATCACACACACCCTGACAGACGATGAATACGCAGAGAATAAAGTACATCTAATTCCAGTCTTTCCCGCCGTATTGTTTGTAATAACCCCTTCTGCCTCGGCACAATCTGCCCCAGTCTGCCTTTCCTCTTATCTGCGTCGTTCTGCACGTCTTTTGCTCACAGGGAGATCTCCACAGCCCTAAATCATCATCAGAATGAGGAAGCAGTCCCTGGGCTAATGCAATGCAGATATGTTGTCTTTTGTGTCGGAATATGAGAAAAGGAATTTGTGTGAGGCGCTCGGCGAGTCAGAATTCATTTCTTGCTGGAGCTTTTGCCCTGCAGTCAAACGTAAACTGACTGCAGACTCAGCTGGCTGACTGAGGTCTCACACACACCGGAGTCTACCCACTTAATAGAAACGTATGAGGAACACAGTGCATATGCTCCCATTCATTGCAATGGAGTGTGCTCAAAGTGGCCTCTGTCCTTGAGTGACAGGTGGACATGGGTGACACAATGGCTGCCAATATTGTCAGGCAACCATGGTAACAATGGCAGGGCACAAGGGAAATGCAGAGCTGTGCAGGCGCCAGTCATCAAACATGAAAAGAGAAATTTTCTAAGGTAGGGGTATAAAAAGGATTTAGGTGGTTTGTGCTAATCAACATCGCCAGAAGCAAACGCTTTGATAGGCAAAATGAATTCTGATCCTTCATTTTAACAGTGCATGATATGAAACAAGCTCAAGAATAGAATCAAGATCTCTTGTAGACTGCTGTGATCACTGTCAATAACGTTTTCAATGTAGAAAATGTAAATGTTATGCTGAAGGAACAATGTGTGGTGAATAACAAGAGTGAACAGGTCCAGCTTCAAACACTGCAGCGTATAATCAAGCTAGCATAACCTAACCGAACTTCATTGATGGTGATGGGCACTGAAGGCACGGCTGCATATGGGAGCCTGTGTCTATATGAGCGTAGTATATGTGTATATGTGTGTGTTTGACAGACAGAGGAGGGAGGAGAAGGCAAGCGCGCAGTGATGTACTCTTATCAGTCTCCCCAGTCCTCAGCAGCAGCAGATAAACACAAGTGTGAAGGGCAGTGGCGCTGCAGGGGGCTGATTGACATGGCTGGCTCCCAAAGAATTATACACACTCACACACACTGTTCACACTGCACGACACAATAAACAGACAACTACTGCAACAAATATACACCGTCATTATGAGTATAGTTTTCTGATCTGTGTCTTTGTGCTATGAAACAAATTATTACATGCACTAATTTCACTTTATAATAACTACAATGTAATTAGCCTTTACAAAGCATGAACAAAGGCTTAACTCGTATTGAACAAATCAAATTCAGGCTTAGTAACTACTTAATTAATGCCCTAAAGAAAGAAACCAAGCTACTAACAAAAAAATGTGTGAATATTTAAAGAAATGATACAAAAATTTGCAGATCAAGCATAGTTTGTGTAAATAAATCAGTCATATCAAACAATCATATCACATTGAAACCATGTGAGCCCAACATACTGTATGTGTGTCTTGGTTCAAATGTGGACCTGTGAACTTGCATGTGCACTTCCTAGTGTGTGTTAGCAGATTATTGAGCAGCTCTGCCCTGTGGCTCCATGCCGTTCCACACCAAACAGTGAAACCAATACCTTTTTGTTGCTGATAAAACTGGATGGTCGGAGATATGCATGCACATTATCCCTAACACACTGTCTGCCAGTCGTGTATGTGTGTGTCCCTGCACTGGGTTCACCGCGTGTGTTATCTGTGCTGTGAGTAATACACTCTTACAAAGACCGCTCACTATCCCTCCTACTCTCCCAGACTTCCCCAGAGACAAAGTCCCAATTTCACCATCGCCTGCAGCCACCGAGGACGTAAAGGTGGGGGCAGGAAAGAAGCCACAGAGAAAAACGTAGTCGAAAAGAAAACCTTGGATGCTATCAGCCCTAGAGAGTCACCAGGGTCATTGTCATGTGTCAGTCAGTGTAACACAACTCTCCTCTGATAAGCCTGGCCGATTGCGGCGATTGTGCGCGATGGGTGACACTGCGATAGCGTTCTGTGGCAGCGCTCCTGACGAGACACCAAATTAACCCCCAGTGCTTTGCCGATAAACATCTAAAATGGTTTCAGGACCCCGGGGGCTAATGGGAAGAGACAGGGAGCTATCAAAATATCAAATGTGCGTGACAAGCGGCACAAGGACCAGCTCCGTCACACACTCTCCCCCTGCCTTTACCGGGGCTGTTTTAACTCCTGTCTGTGCACCAAGCCTGCAAGTGCAGCAGAGAGCAAGGGACCACTCATCTTCTCATTCCACAGTAACAGCAGCCCCTGGAATAATACTCTATTAGTCCTATTTATTTAGGCAGACTGTGCTGATTTTAATTGGGAAAACCGCTTGTTGGGAGGAATCAATGACGATTCCATAATGAGGGTCAACCCAGGCCACTTCTGTTACAAAGCAATGGAATTCCCATAAAAAGGCTCACTATTTGTTTTGAAGATAGTCATTTTATAACGATGTTTTGCTTGTGTCCTTGGACTGATGCTTAAAGGATAGGAGATCATGTGTTTGTGGACAGAGGCCCGGTGCATGTAGTGTGTGACATGTGAAGGTGATGGGTGTCACCTGTGTCCCTGTCGTCTGAGGGCATGTCTCCACCCGCTGCCTCTGACAGCAGCATGACTGACTTATGATCAGGATTTATCATCTTGATTTATGATGAGCCAACCGTGTCCCTCAGCAGCCATTACAGCCAGCTCTGGGTGTGTGTATGTGTGCAATAAGACTGTTAATAGAAAAACAGTGCAGATTTAAAAGCTATTTGTTGAATTTGAAAGGGCTATGCAATGACAATGTTATGGTTGCCTCACTCGCTAGATTTACATGCATGCCAGGAAAACTGGATAACTAACCGATTTTTCAAAATGCAGGTAAACCTAGGAACTATGATTGTAACAGCGCAGTCCCATTTACATTAGGCTCAGGCTAGGAGAGGCATTCAGCTGCGTGGGGTAAGAAACAGCCAGGAAGATATTAGACATGGATGTTTACTCACTCGTTTTAGATCAGCAGTGATGACAAACTATAGTCCCTCCATCACAGACTAGTACGTGTTGTTTTGGTCTGCTATGTTAAAGTGAAAGCAAAACCTACGGGAGCTTCAAAGTGTTTATTTCTGCTGCGGAGAGCAAATACCTTGTGAGTAACACATTTAGCAGGTCTGAAACTCAAATACTCGTATGAGATGTTGCTTATGTATTTCTGTGTGGTTACATGCATGATAGCCATTGTTATTAGCAACTATAGCTTCAAAGTTTTGTGTTGATGCTAAATTAATAGATGTATCTAAACGTCTCTTAGCCCTTGTTCACACCTTTTCGGTTCTTTGATCTGCATGTAGACTGCATGTAGTTTTGGAGCAAAGGCAATTTGAATATGTTTTTTAGTGCACTGAGTTCTCTGTGCATGTAAAATCAGTGTCTTCTGCATTTGGTCCCTATGGTGTTGGGAGCAATCCAGAGGGCCACGTCTGGGGACTTGAGTCACATTTAGCCTTACTTTGTTCAAAATCTGAAACGCGCATGCACTGTTGAGTGTAAAATGAAGGTGTACGCTGTTCTTTGTCCTTCATTTGGTTTTATATAAAGGTTTGTAAGCTCACCATAACTTCTTCAGGGATCTTTTTACACTTCAGCTGCTTCCATTAAATGACTGGATCCCCAGTAACATAAACAATAGAATTTGTAAGTGTCTAAACAAAAAAGGAATACTACTTTAAACACTCAAAAGTTCAAATACTGTCGAACACATCCAAAAATGAAAATAAACCCATACTTTTGGTAAGATATCTATATCAAAACCTCATTGTGCATTTGTTTGAGTAGCACCTCATGTGATTTTCTGTCACAGAAAATGTGGAGCACTGTGTAGCACTTGGTAAGAATGAGTATGCGTTGTTCCCTTGACAAATGCAGCTTGGAAAACATATTCCAAAACTGGAGTACTAATTGTGCCGACTTTCTGAGCTGATCTATGAAAGCTGTGAACACTATGCCCTGATAGGAGCACACCATGTATGCCACATGCCACTACTGCAGGCTATGAGTCAGACCCACTTCATAACAGGCGAGTGGAGTCTTGACTACCAAATGCCAAGCACAGGGACATGGGGGCTATTTAGTAAACATCTTTCAATTCCACACTCTCTGGGTCGGCCAAGCAGCATCTAAGCTTCTCTGTCCACGCTGGGATGCAAAAGCAGGCTAGACGTACCCAAGGGAAGAAGCGAAGGAAAGAGGGAAGGAAAGAGGAGGCAGAAAAAGGGAGAGAGAGGGGGCACAGGAACACACATTAACCCTCATGCAGGAGATGGAAAATAGAGCGGAACTGAACATGCTCCTGAGTGTTTGCATGTTGTCAGGGAGGTGTTTGCTGACAACCCAATACAACACTGCCAATATCCCTGTGTATCTGGCCATAAAACAATAACATTGTCTACCTTTGTCTCTCCACTGTCTCTGCTTCTTCTTATTGTACCTCTAAGTGATAGTGCTAATCCTTTCTTTCACGCTAAGTAACAGAAACAGGACACAGGAATGGGGTAGTGCAGATACAGTATTTCTTTGCCCTTATTGATTTAGATAGACATTATAAATCTGATAGTGGTTTAGTGGATATTACTGATAAACAAAAATTGCCATGAAATTCAGTGTTATCAGACAAGACGATTCATCTGTTGTTGTCCATGTTACACAATGTATAAAGATATATGAACTGTGTCCAAATGTTTCATATGTGTGGGGTAAATGCTTGAAGGACTCATCTGTGATTATCCTTTATAATTATACTTTACTTTAATATTCTTCAGTCTTAGGCTTTAGATGAAGTGGACATACTGAAGCTTAAAGCATTCACTATCCTCTTCAGTAAAGCTGCCCAAACCATCTATCTTCTTTGTCTATTTTTTCTCTTTACGAATGGAATCTTCCAACATAAATAACTCTATATCTTAACACACAAACATGTCATGAAATGTATTTGATTTTATTTGATAATGTTTAAGCAATCTTAAATTCCATGAGGCTATGCTCACCAATCACTCGTCACATGTTGTGGACGTCCGCACTTGTTTGATATGACTCTGCTGCCTGTTCGGAGCACATCACATCTCCTTCCCTGAGTGCTGCCATGTGTCTGTGTGTATCTGCTGTGCTCTCAAATCCACTGGGGAATCCATGAGTGAGGACTGTTGGTTTGTTTGACAGGGACCTCTTACCCCTGTCTCTCACAGCTCAGATAGAGACAGACACATGCATGTGGATGGCAGATAGTCAGATAGGAGAGGAGAGAGAAGGGGGAAAGAATGGGGTGTAAGGTGTTGACGGGCCTGGGGGACAGAAGGCAAAGCATAAAGGAGCATACGCAAAGTGCCCAAGGAGGGGCCACATTAAAAGGCTCTGGGAGAGAATTAATGGAGGTTAGGAAGAAAATGGAGAGACAGATAAGGAGGGAGAGAAACCTTGGCACAGCATTGGCTTTACACTGTAAAAACACTTTCTGTTCAACTCAAATAAACTGATCCCATGGATTTAGAGATTCAATGATCATGTAATTAAATTGTGACAAAGGTCTCTGCCGCTGTTGCTGTGGTGGAGAAGTGGCGGAGATCTAACTCATATCTGAAATGGCAGGTTGAGCTGCCTGAGAGGGATTGGTTGAGAGGAAAAGGTAGCAGGCTTTGATTGGCTTGGGGGTGTCAGTTGGATCACAAGTGAATTTCATAAATACAACTTCATAAATATGATAGGTGTATATAAATAGAACGCTCTGACTTTACTTAATGTATTTAGCAGTACACTATTTAGCGTACCTAACAACACATAAGCTCTTTTTGTAAGATACCCCAGTGGTTTTTACAGTGTAGTGGAGGGTTTATTATTCTCTGTAGCACTCAATCAAATGCCGGCCTCTGAACAGAGCAGTGCTGGCGAATCATCCTGAGGGCTTTCTCTGGTTCAGTCTCTCTCTCCATCGTGCCCTCCTTCCTCCCTCTCTCCCTCCCCCGCTTCTCTCCCTCTTTCTCCTGCGGTGTATGAGTGCTATCCATCTGTCAGCTGTCAGTGCCAGTACAGAGATATACAGGGCTGTCACTTCGTCTCAGCCTGGTTTGGTTTGGGAGGCCCGAGTCTGCAGCTGCCTCTCCTCCACATACTTTCCCTATGGCAGCGCTGTTACAAACACAAACACACAGATCTGAATATGTGATCTGAGCCAAAGAGAAGAGTACATGTGGCTGAATATATGATATGTATTAACCACAGAATCACACTGCACACTAGAAGATCTTAGTTCTTTTGATATGGTTTCATAATTAAATACAAAATTATATCCATTTTAAAATCAAACACATTTAGACAATATTTTATTTTGTCTGTGATTGTATGGATTTATTTGGATTCTATAAGTATGATTGTTTTGGCTCGCTTAGCCTTAATCAAGAGCCAGAGGCATGCTTGTGATGCAGCCTGTGCTGTGAAGCAGGAGAAGCCTCATTTCTATTGCACACAGCCAATTACAGTTTTTACCTTGATAAAATCACATGTTAATGTCAGCGGGTTACCAAATAAAGATGGCAGCCTTGACATTGAGCGGCTAGTTCCTCATCCTGCATAAACACGCTTTTAATAACCAAGTACTGTTCAAATTTGAATAAAAATATTTTTTTATTTAACAGGATACACTATAATGCCATCATGTTACAAAATGATATTACAAATTGGTGCACAAAGACTAGTATTTTATTAAAAACAAGCTTTCCGATTTAATAATACAAAGGTGTTCCATTGCCATAAATCCAGAAATAATTATTATGTTGTCAGTTTGTCTATGTAGATTTGCAGTTTCGACAATAAGTACATCTCAGCACAATGCATATAGCAGTCCAAAAAGCTTACAGATTCAATACGCCCCCTTCACATTTAGTCAAAGAACTTCTAAAATGTAGCTTGATAGATGACAAACCCCAACATATGTGCTCTGTTCAAATGACAATAAAAGCAACTCATTACGATGGAACAAATGTCAGTCTTTATGTAAACCAGTCATGTCCTGATAGAAAGCTATGGTCTTGAACATGTGTGGGGGCTAATATAGGACTGTTAGTGCCAGATCCGTGGAAGGGTGCGAGAATAAAAGGACTGATAGGTAGGTGCGGTTTGGGATGGGTACATATGACTGTACGGGGGAGCAATTACCCAAATTAATTGCAGCCCTCCGTTGACACCACTCAGGAAGAAGACTTGAAGGCAACGCATGTGTTCTCTATGACAACAACAGAGGAGAGGATGCGAGCCTGCTTCCTCCCCTTTTTGCGCCTTTCCATTTGTATATGTTGACAAGATTGCTGGGTTTTTGTGCCTATTGTGCCACTCCTGCCATTCCAACGCCAATTGTGTGTTGGGGTTTTTGGGGCCTCGTTATTAGAGGGTGACAGTTTTTGGGCGGGCAACAAACACGACTCTGACGATTAACACCGTGTCAGTGTGTCAGCTCATACTGTAATCCTGATATTCTGTCTATCGCACATGTGTGGAGAGGAGCGCCTTGAGTAGGGGGAGGTGAGAGAGGAGAGGGCAATATCATAGAAAAGAGGAGAAGAGAAAGAGGCCTTCATAGGATCCCAGGAGGCTCGGATAAAACCGTGTCGTTCACTGAGGACATTGTGTACGGTGTTACTGTAATGCAATGCTAACATTCCTCCCACTTCTGGTCTCTCTGCGGGGAAGAGGAGCAAGGCCTGCTGGGAGATCTGTTTAGTTGATCAGACGTGCCAATGCATTGTAGCCCAGTCTGGGGAATAAACTGCTATGGGATACAATAGGGGAGACTGAAGCATGACAGAGGAGGATAAGGGATAATGCTGAGTAGAAATGAATTGTAAGACTAAGCATGAATAACACGTAAAGGACGGGCAAAGAGACGGTACATTTGGCATGAGTGAGAGTGGGCATATGGCGAGGTGGGTGTCCGTGGCTTGACTTAGATCAGTCCATGAAATCAAATGCGCAGACTGCCATAAGGGGCTTGTGAGCATGCTTTCACTGATAAAGCTTTACCTACCCAATGCAATGAAGTTTGCAATAGTTTGCAAATATCATTGTCTGAGTGAGGAACCAAACAATTATTTATCCAGAGGAACAAAATGGGTAATAGCTACTTTGAGCCAAAATACAGACGCAGAAAACAGAGAACTACTAGCATCTAAAAAGCTGTATTTTTCCAATCAAAACCAATAAGACCACATGTTGGAAAATGAAATTTAAAAAAAGCAGAGAAGTAAATATGCACTCTTTAAATGACAGCATGGAATATTATGGAATTTACTGCATCTACTTGTACTCAGAGATGATGAGGACGCATTTGAGGTTACAAAATATTACTGCCAAGACATGTGATGCTGGGCATGTTTATCTACCATCAGATTCTAAACATACAGCAGATCTCTAACTACCACTACGAACATCTCTGTGGGCAGATTGGCTTCACCTTCACACTCTCAATCAGCTTTTCTATCATAGAGGTGTCACATTAACATACATGCATGCACACATACAAAATAGATGGCACGTTGCAGATGGGCATGTCTCTGTATGGGTAAACAGGCACACGTAGTCCATAGCCCATCCTCCTCCTCCAGCACCTCTCAAAGCCATTATTGGCAGCAGTTCAGTGACGGCTGTGTGACTGCCAGTTCTGCAGATCTTCTCCTGGAGCCAGCTCTCACCATCAGCGCTGGCTTGATTACCCTGATGTATGCACACCCAGACACTTGACAATCTCTCACCATTTACATATGCAGCCTCAGCACTCCACAGTATACTTCTGATCTGAGCTGTGTGAGAGAGGGAGAGAGGGAGAGGTTGTTAGATTTACTGCGAATGTGTGCGCTCGGGCAGAGACGGAAGAAGAATAAAATGGCAGCTCTTGCACGCTAAACGTAAAACAAACAAACTTTAATCCGGCGCCGAGGCCCTTGTGCTTCAAAGGAAGTAAGGAATACAGAGAGACGGCTCACCTAAGGGTGCGCAAACACACAAACAGAGCATTTACCAGTCAGACGTGTTATTCACTCTTATGTCAAAGCCTACACTACCGGGGATAGAGGCTTGAATGATGTTGTTCTTTCTATTCAAATCATCAAAATCATCACATACAAACAACCCCCATTCCCCTAGACCTGAAGCTCTTGTTCTTGCTGTTCTCTCCATCTCTGTCAACGTTGTACAGGGAAGTGTGGATAGGAGGTGGGGAGAGGAGAGGCGGAAGAGGAGGTCTAGGGAGTAGATCCATGTCGATCTTCTTTGGCTGGCGGTTCACAGGGAGAACAGGGCTGGGGCTTATCATCATTAAAACGCACACAACTTGACATGTTTATTTAATCAGCTGCTCCCGGCGAAGACGGCAAGCTGCTGCTATCTCTCACTGTCACATGTTGATCTGCCACTGTGCCATGTGTCTGTGCGTGTATGTATGAGGGACGCATGCACTGGCACGATAGGCATATGTATGCGACCCCTACTTCCTGTAGCATGGAGGCTTTCTGCTGTGGTAACTTCTGGTTTAGCTCTCCTCAGAATTTAAAGGGCCCTATCTGTATTATTCAAGTGTTAGAAACTATTATCAGTGTTTTATGTTTTGTTTCTAAAAAGTCTTCCACAGAAGAAGCAGAAAGCAACCTGCTTTTGTCTTCAGGGGTGTAGCTGAAAATTCTGGAGCCTGGGTAACTAGTGTGGTGGCTGCTACATGTTTTGTACATTACAGGTGTTTGGAGGCCCTCTTTCCAAGAACCTTTTAGCCCAAGTCCAAGTCCAACACTCCTGATTGTCCTTCATCATGTTTATGTGTTAGTGTCCAGGCTGCCTAAAGCCTCCTGTTGTTGGGAAAATCTTTCAACTGATTACCCAGGAGAAGAAACATTGAAATGCATTAATACAATACACTCACAACTAAAAAGTAAAAATTCTAAATTCACCTTGATTTTCTCTACGACTGATGCTGAAGGAGCACATTGTTGTCGTTCCACCTTTCAATTAAAACCCCAATTGTATTCAGGAACAGTATTTACAACTATGTGAAATAAAAGAGGAACTAAGAGTACGAACAAAAGCGCAGGGCTGAGACGGCTGCACTGAGAAAGCAGTGACTGAAGTGGGATCAAAAGTCTGAGCAGAGCAGATGTGTGTTTGAGAGTGACAGAGAGACTGCAGGGCGGATTAAGGCGACACACTTCCTTTTTTGTTTGTTTGCCTGTGTAAACGTACTTTTGATGAAATATTAATGGCGCCTTCCAAAATGCCTTGTAAAGGATCCTCTGTCTTTGACTTCTCCATCTGTAGCACCTCAGGTATGCATTAGGTATTCTGCACTCACTGTCAGAGGGGAACCGGCAGCTCTCCTTGTGCAGGCTGTCGCAGTCAACCCAGCTCCGCTACACACCCTCCGCACCCATGTGACCCACGTTTAGGGCGACCCCCATGTCTCCAAACTTTTCAGGTTAGAAATCTTTTGTTAATAACACACTCTAAGCTACATTTAATTGTCTGCATTTGACTATGTTTGCTGTTTTTGATTGTTACATGGTTAAGGTACACTTAAATGTCCTCATAGAGAAATGTATCTTTCAATGTGGCTGGGGCAACCTGCCAGGAGTAATGGGTGATGGCAGTGTGGTGCCTGTGGATCCATCTACAGATCTTGAGCAAGGTTTGGTCAGGAGGAGATGTTGTTTGTTTGTTGTTCCCTCATCTAAGCATCACTGAATACTTGTCTATTTGCATTTCTGTGATCTCATAGTACTCAACAGCACAGCAGACAAAATGTTGGAGGTAATGTATGTTGAGGAACAGGACCACATCACAACTACAACCCCAGAACATTCTAGCAGCACTCTCCCGTCTTCATTGTTCACTAGAGAGAAGAGTGGCTTTGCCAGGTAAATTGAGATGATGCCCAATGATTCTGGCTAATACTAAATCATGTCTTAGCTACACTTGTTGCAATTCTTGGAAGCTAACATAAACGTGTAAAAAAAAAAGGGTGATGGGTAATGATGTTCTCTGGAAACTTCCAATCCTTTTGAATTACAAGTGCATTTTGGGGGGCATTGTGGCAGGACAGGAGGTTGTTGGTTGGATCCCTGGCCTAGCAGACTCTGCCACTTTGGGTTGGATTCCAGTGCTCTGGCTTCCTATTACTGTCTAAAGTTGAGTCTTTTTGTCAGCCTTCAAACTGGCTGTCCTGAGTATGTCCCACCTAAGGCTACAGCTACAGGGATATGCTCCTGTCACCTGCTGAAGAATCAGTGGAATAAGAAAGATGAAGGTTGTCAATTTGACGTCAGTCCTGTGCACTTTAGGTGAGTTTGAAAAGTAAACTTATTAAACTCCGTTGTTCCTCTTCCAGTGACAGCAGAGCATCAAACAAAATACTCACCCAGGCCCTGTTTGAGTGATGGACGTGTTTTGAGATTCAGTTTGAAATTCCTGTCCTCCATCTTCTTTCCACTCACTAAACAACCCACGACAAGCTTTCATGGTGGGTGGATCGGGTTGATGAGGCGCCTGATGATATTGATCAGACTTCAAATGGTATTTTCCACAGTGTGATTGGCAGCTGTCAAGGATCTGAAATCCAGTACCTCCAGCGCCCACGTCTTCTCCAGGCCGTACAGACGGATCAGATAGGCAGACAGGCCTCATCTGCCTAATGCATTCTGACTGAGGTAGGATAAATGATAGCGCCTGTCACCAAACATGTCTGGCTTGTGGTTTTGGCATTGAGGGCCTTGTGGCGGCAGGTATCCTTTCAGTGCATGGGGTTTTTGAGCTGACGGGCGGCGGGTGCTTTTCAGTGCATGGGTTTTTTGAGCTGACGTGAAGACTGAGCTGCCAATCTGCCGCTTCGCTGTAATTACAAAGGTGATGGGTACCACAGTGTCATCGCCGGTGGTCATCCTGACACCCACACGGCTCCCTGTCACAACCAATGGTTAATTATAGCTCTGGCAATAAACACTGGAGGGAGGGGTGCTTCGGCATACCGTGGTGTTGTGATAGCTTTCATTTATTAAAACTTATCAATCTTGGGAATGACAATGAATGAGACAAGAACATTACCTCAACAGAAACTTTGTTGTGTGAGAGTTACACTGTGCATGAGGTTTTTTTTTAATTATTTTGATGTTCAACTTCATCAGAACCCCTGTTTTTTGTGATCCTATTATATTTACAAAAAGACAGTCTTTGTGGATTGCGGAAGAGGTAAACAGTATTTATTCATAGTGTGTATTAAGCAAACAATGTTCCGTATTATGTTTGTCTTAGAGTTATTTTTATCATTTTGACTACAACACCAGATGAAGAAAGATAAGCATGTTTCCCTAGAGTGACATTAAATGGCTGCAATATTTGTGGATGTTATTCAATAAACCAAAGTGATTTTAATTACAGTTTGATGTGGAATAAACATGACCAGTTAACATTCTTTATGTGCTGGTTGCTATTAAGAAACTCGACACAAACTGGACTGTACCACTTTGTTTGCAACAGGGGGGTGTCTGGGCTAATCCTCCCTCACCTTCCATTATGAACTGTGCTGGGCAGGAACTTGAGGAGCTAATCTCTGTCTCGTAGTCCAGCGCACAGCGGCTCCGACCCACGGCGCTATAATCCTGTAACTGGAGAGTGGCGAGAGCAAGGCAGAGGGAGAACAAACACGAAGACACGAGCACGTCAGGGAGAGGGAGAGAGAGGTGAGGCAGCAGGGGGTGAAGCTCAAGAGGCTAAAAAGGAAACACACTGTTGAATGTGAATGTTCATGCTGTTGATCACTAAATACAGACAAGGCATTTCTCTCTATATATATAGTCTCTCTTTGTCCTGTGTTTGGTGTTTTTCTGTCTACACTAAGGCTCCGTTATTGAAGAGATTATTCATTGCCTCTGGTTATGAATGATGGTTCAGTCAGGTTGCATAGTGGCCGAGTGGCTGCTAGCACTGTCCTAAGGTTCCAGGTTCAATTCCCGGGCCTGGAGAGGTTTTTCTGGAATTGGCATGTCCTTCCTGTGGACAATAAAGTGTATCTTGACGTAACATACCCACTTGTAATAGGACAAAGAAATTTATCACAATGTATTTCCTCACTTAATGATTGCTCATGATTTTATTTTGTATTAAAACAAATTCAAATGCCCATCAATGTTAATTTCCTGAACTTAAACAAGTCACACTTTTAATGTGTGCCATTTAACACTAAAAAGAGTCAAATTTCTTCCTCCAAAGAGCTCTGAACTCTGTCTGTACCTTTTACTGATAGATGATTGGTTGTGAAGCTCTCGTTTAAAGCAGCACAAGCTGATTATTGTCGATTAGAAATGACTGAATCTCAGTTTAAAATAACTGGATGTTTGGATACTTTAACAGTTTTATTGTTTACAGTATTTTTGATATCTAAGCAAATATCAATCCTTAAATGAACACACTTAAATACATTTCAAAGGCAGA
>JACM01054303.1:0-5000 GCA_000787095.1 Periophthalmodon schlosseri
TTCCATGTTCGTGCGTAAAAGGAGTTTACTTAAGCAACGGTAAAAGTTCTCAGACGCTAATTATGCAAATGATTTCACAATTTCACGTTCTCCCTAAGCAAACATACACGGCCTATCGCTCAACAGTAGTTCCTTATGCAATACACAGGGCACCAGCGACACGTCTCCAAATGATGAACCGGAGTCTCTGCAAAACACGTCAGATCAAAGGCTTCAAACGGAGGCTCTTCAAATTACACGTTTGGATCGTCTCCACACACCGCCACAGTGACAGGAATAAGAAAAAAATCGCATATTTAATCACACGTGAAATCAACGTCTAAGTGGCTAATAAACATTGTGTGTTTAGAGAGAGAATAATTAGTTAATACATCATGCTAAACCAGTTTGGCACTAAGAGATGTAGGCCAAATATAAGTTTGCTGAATGGATTACGCGCAATCCACTCTATGCTTTTACGCTGACAGTGACAAACACCTGACCACTTATAGCCCAACACTTTCAACAAATGGAAAATAAATTATTATCAACTCCAAGAGAAGTTTTTCCAAATAACTTTTGGTATTAAAGAAAGTTATTACATCCAAAATGAATCTGAGCTGCTGGGGAATATACATCACTAATGTTGTTAATCAGCAATGTTTCTCAGCGGGTTTAAAACTTAAATGCGTGGTTAACCCAGAAACTAACTGCTGCGCAACACATTCAGTCTCCAAATATGCTCTGTCAAACTCATGTCCCATTAGGGTGAAATAAAGGGCCAATAAATCTGGGTGTTTAAAGAACAGCGAGGCTTAATCCAATAAATGAATTAGTTTCTGAAATTAATTGTTCTTAGCAGCAGCAGCAAGTGTACTTTGAAAATACATTTGAAGTTTAATTTTTTTTCAGTGTTCGGATAATTTTAATGGTATAATTTTAATTGCATTACACCAAGCCATTCATGCATAATAAATAGATAGACCAGGCCAAAAGTTTGATTTGCGCAAGTGGCAAAGTGAAACATTTTGGAGCTCACATCATTTGGAAACAAATTAACAGTCAATGGAGTGCAACTTATTAAAGTAGGTTATGACAGCTGGGATTAACACATTACCTTAAATATTTTACAATGGCTCATTATGTACAGGTCAGAGGCTGCTCCTCCAAATGTGAAGGCCCGCTTGTTCCTTGCCAAGTGCAGTGCCAGTGTCAATGCATTCATTTATTGGATGAGGTGTAACACAAGATGATACAAAAGTTTACAATTTGGAATTAAAAGAGCGTGATTTTATCAATGTGGGCAAAGTGTACTTATTTATGTGATCAGGTTTGGCACTTTATATCAAATTTAAAAAGAGGAACAAGCTGTTATAATTAATGTAACCACAAGGGGTCATCGGCCAGTGTCTTTGTGCTGCTCACAAGCCAGGATAAATGAAAAGGCAAGAAGGGCATCTGGAACAATAACTACCACAGATACTACTATTACTATTACTACTACTTCTTCTAGTAGAACTCCTGATAATACTGCTCTATAACTACCATTAACCATACCTGTAAAAGTTGTTTCATTTTTCCTTACTATATTTGTAGGACAGAGAGCAATTTGTATTTTGTCCAGGTAACCTTTTATGTTGAGTATGAATTGAAGTTGAAAAATCCATAATAATGTTGTATATATGCTTTTACCTTAACAGCTAGTACTCAGAAGAGCGATGACATCAGCATGTATTGTGATCTTAAAGTGCTTTTATGGAGCAAATTTGCACTCAAGGTGTGTTTCTGCTTCCTGTCGGCCCACTCCTTTTTGCCCCATCTGCTGCAGTTTTCCCTGTATCAGTAACACAAGGCATTGATTTTACGGTAAAGTCACTTTGTAAAGGGAATGAGTAACTCTGGGCCTCACTATCACTGTATTACACGGGTATGGGCCCATGTAACAAGATGAACATTGATTCAGCATTACGGATGATCAATAATGAAATAAGTAACTTCAGGGCCAAATTAAAATGCAAGCTAGGTTGATGCTGCCAGACTGTGTGAGGTGACAGCAGGGGAGAGAAGAGAGAGAAGAGAGAGGGGAGAGGGAGGAGAGAGAGAGAAGAGGGAGGGGAAGAAACAAACATAATCAGGAAGAGAACAGAGTCAGTCAGGACATGGGGCTTGCCATAACATAATGCGAGTTAGAAAGTGTTGAATGAAAACTGAGTCCTTGGTAAATGGTCACAGTTTTATATAGAGCTTTTCCACCTTATAAGGAACCACTCACCCATTCACACACACATTCATACACCAGTGTACACAGACACTGTGGGCAAGGTGGTTTACGTGTCTTGCCCAAGGACACAATGACAGCATTCAGTTGAAGGAGCTGCAATCGCACCGCCCCCCCCCCCCCCCCCCACTACTACTACTTGTACTACTACTACAGCTGCTGCTATTACTGCCATCATTATAATCATATTCAAATACTAAATCAAGCGTTTCATTTGCTATTCTGGCAAATTAAAAAAAAAAAATGCTAAAAATACCGTTACACAAAAATCTACAACCATTATCTCCAAAATAGTTTATACGTTGAGTGTACCAGAGACAGTAAAAAGTCCCCAGTAGTAGCCAGTGCTGGTGCCCTTGCCTCCCACCACTGCAGTGATCAGACTCATATCACTTACAGCAGTCCATACCCACTGAGACTCTGCTCCTTCCAGCTGTTTCTGCTGCTGGTCTGAGGCAGCTGTACTAACAAGGACGAGCTCAGGCCACCTCTACTGGAGACGCATGGACGAAGGAAACAAGAATAAGAGTGCATTCAAACGTGTCCTATTTCGGTCCTGATTTGGGCCTACCCCCAAAGAAGAGTTGGTGTGGTCCCATTCCTGGTTTAGTTCTGGTCTAGTCCAGTATGTGGCGACAGTAGCTCAGTAGAGTAGAGTAGTAGAGTGTTTGTCCACTGACTTAAAGGTTGGCGGTGCGATGCCAGCTCCCACAGATGAATGATGTTGTTGTGTCCTTGGGCAAGACACTTAACCCACCTTGCACTGTGTCTGTGTACGCTGTTGTATGAGTGTGTGTGTTGAATGGGTGAGTGGTTCCTTGATGTAAAGCGCTTTAAGTGCTTTGAAGGTGGAGAAACGCTATATAAAAATGTGACCATTTACCATGTCCCTATTTTCACTATGTTATGTGCGTGTGAGTATGAATGCACCCTGTGTCTCTAAACAAGGTAGTAGATTTGGGAGTATGTGAAAATTATGTCTACAACATCATCATCTTATCATCAAATTGTGCTTAATGCATTCTGATGTATCAAACGCCATCCAATCAATTTTACTTCATTGTGAAATTGTATACTTAAAAAAACAAAAAACAAAAATAACTCCATCTTTAATGACAACATACACGCTGTGTTATGCTCCTTAGACTGCATGCAAAGACAAAAAATACAAAAACAGTCTGCGGGTACTACGTTAACTTGTACAACATAAGGCACAGACTGTGACTGACAAACCCAAAGTACATTTTAATAACACTAGCAGCTTGCATGCATTTGTTAAGACCATTGTCCTGCTCTAACCAACAAGCAAAACCCATCAATAAACTATTTGTGCGTTTGAATGAGAACACAGCCCCTCTTATATGTCGGAGCCCGAAGTCTGTTGTCCAACAAGCAGTGGAGCAGTACTGGGCCCAGCTGTCAGGTCACCACTGTCACACGCAATAATGATTACCCTCTCCCCGCTCCTCCACAGCCGCTCCATAACCACCAACGCAGGGGAGATCCGCCCCTTTTAGCAGAACAATGCATCGGTGAGTGGGCCTCATCATGCGCCCACGCCCACCCTTATCACCCCTCTGAGGGCCCCATCCAGACCCTCTCCGGCGTGCATGTGTGCGTCTGGATATCAGCTAATCTCTGTGTATCTGTCAGATTTCCCCCATTTGAGTGCCACTGGCCCGACATTTATTCCCCAGACCAAGAGTGATCCCAGTCCTTCTGGTGTTGGCAGATTATATAGCAATCAATACATATGGCCTGCCGAGTTGATAAAGCAGACAAAAGTAGCCATTGTTAAAAGTGGCATTTTTTTTTCTCCGTGATTTGAAGTTAATGACATGAGGTTTTGGAAGACACATTTTGAATTAGTTGTAGATATTGTCTAAAATGTAAATAATGATGAATGTGGAAAAACAGGTAAATCTCATAAAAAATATTCACAATGGAATAATAAAAAAAAATATTGCTGGGTTTCAGATGACATCACAGCAATCTATAGGCCAATAATATTTACCACAGATGGGAGGCAGACAAAATTTATATTATTAAAATGCAGACTTTTTTTGTAATACAGCGAGTTCTTGAGTCTAATCAATAATAGAAATGATCAGATTCAAAATGTGTGACTTCACCTTTTGGATATTTCATAGCAAAGTACAAGGAAATTTGCCTCTTGCCCCCCATCTGGGAGTATGACATCATCACATTCTATAAAATATCCAATACACTTCAAAATGCACACTGCCTTCATATTCCCATATGTACTTTAAATATGGTGTTGTATAATGATTTTCTTTATTAACACAATATACTGAGATGCCTCTAATTCATAATTGTTTTGTTTTTTTTAAATAAATGAGAGCAAAAGAACTCTAAAAATGTATATAGCCCATAATAAGACTTTACAACAATTGGATTTTATTTTACAATCATTTCTGACACACATTATAAAGGACTGGGAATAAATCGTATTACTTATATTGGACCAGATATCCTGTCATTCACCCTGGCCCACACATCATAAACGGCTCTCCCAAAGCAGCAGTGGATTAGGCACGGAGGCATATGCATGTACATATACTCATGATTATATATCGGAAAAGTGTCTTCATGCTATTCCCCAGGTCCCTTTAAGCCTCTTGACCGGCAAAGCGTTCCGGGCCCCGTGTGGCAAGGCGGAAGAGGAATACCAGTGAGGTTCTTAGCATCAAACAATAAATCCTAAAGTTATTTGCCACCATGT
>JACM01055610.1:0-41342 GCA_000787095.1 Periophthalmodon schlosseri
CTTTAGGAGAGGCTTGATAACCACAATGGGGTTTGCACTCCTCCAGCTCGGTACTCCTGACTTGAGTCCATATATGGGGGTTGCACTCCGGGATAGGTACTCCTGACTAGGGACATATTTGGGAGGTGCACTCCTCCAGCTGGGTACTCCTGACTTGGGCACATATATGGGGGTTGCACACAGGTGAAGCTTGTGTCTATCAGTACTGTGGCTCTAAGCTGTAGGATTAAGTGCAGCTCCAATCAAAGTTCTTCTTCGTGTGCACACACACAAGTCTATGTTAAATGACCTCTGCAGTGATCTGTGCTCCCTAAGCCCCACATAGCACAGGGGATTTACTGTAGCCTTTTATTAAGATGATATTGTCACATAAGATGAAGTGGGAGCAGAACAGTAGGACATCATCAGAACTGGAGTCAGATTATGTTTGACAGCATGACCCTTGGCCCAACCACCTGACCCAACCTGACCCACCTTTACCCAACCTGAGCCAAACTTACCCAACCTGGCCCAACATCATAGAGTGCATTTATGTTTGAACCAACCTTATCCAACCCAACCCAACCTGAACCAACCTGACTCAACCTGTCTTAACCAGGCTCACTTGACCCAACATGACCCTTACCTTAACCTTACCTGACCCAACCTGAACTAACCTGACTCAGCCTGACCCAACCAGACCTAACCTGGCCAAACCTGACCCAACCAGAGCAAACCAGGCTGAACCTGACCCAACCAAAGCCAACCAGACTCAACCTGGCCATACCAGAGCTAACCAGGCCCAACCTGGCCATATCAGACCCAAACTGGCCGTACCAGACCCAACCCAATCTAACCTTTCACAGTGGACTATCTAACTGTGGTTAAAAGTACACTGAAAAATCATAAATTCTTGCTGTGAATGGGGTTGCCTCTCCTCAGACCTGACCTGTAACTTGGGCTGGAGGCATCGCCTGCTTAGCTCTATGGCCATAGATGCTGTATTGTGGATAAATGAAAGTTGAATAGTACAGTAGTATAATGTATTGTGCCCTATCCTCTCCTTTAAGTACTGCAGATGGAAATGAGCCCTGTTAGCGTAGCATCTTTGTAACATTACACACATGTAGTGATCATTGAATAAATGAAACAGCAGATGATCTGCTGTGTGGAGTTGTGTATTTGAGCCACACACAGACCACAGAAACAGAATACGCACACACACACACACACGCACACACACACACACGCACACACACAACACACGCACACACACAACAGTATGTATGTGGACCTCATTAAGCAGCGCTGTGTAATCATCAGGGTTATTAGCACCACAGCACAGTCCTGTGGGAGAGCCTCATTATCTACAGAACCACAACTAGAACTCCTCTCTCTCTCAAATAGAACTCCTCTGCCTCACACTTGAGTTAGTGTTTACTTCTTCTATATTACTGCTTTATTCAGTCCTGGTTTAGTCCTGGTTTAGTTTTAGTAATGGCTTAGTCTTGGTTTAGTCTTGGTCAGTCCTGGTTTGGTCTTGGTCAGTCCTAGTTTAGTTTTGGTCAGTCCTGGTCTATTTCTGGTTTAGTCCTTATTGAGTCTTAGTAGTGGTTTAGTTCTGGTTTAGTCTTAGTCAGTCCTGGTTTAGTCTTGCTTTCGTCTTGGCCTAGTCCTTGTTTAGTCTTGGTTTAGTCTTGGTCTAGTCCTGGTTTAGTTTTGGTTTAGTCTTGGTCTAGTCCTGGTTTAGTTTTGGTTTAGTCTTGGTCTAGTCCTGGTTTAGTCCTGGTTTAGTCTTTTTTATGACCTTTTTGTTAGTAATATTGTCTTTGTGATTAAAGTACACATTGTTGATATAAGATTTGTCTGATATTAAAGGTCCTTACTATGCAAAATTGACTCATGTGAGCTTTTAGGCATCTTGGAATGTTGTTACCTCCTCAAAACCATATAGCTGTGTTTTGTTTCATTCACACATGTTTGAGTAACCCTGCATTATTGAGCCGTCTACGTCTCCAAAGCTCAAAACATTCTGTTATACCTTGTGATGTAATGAAGCGGTAGTTGCCAAGTTAACCTTTTTTTTTTTTTTTTTTGTTTATTATGATTGGCAATTCCAGGGCTGGAATTTTCCAAAACCCAAGTGAAGATGCATGGGGTTTAAATTCAGCCTAAATATGCACGATTTGTGTGCTGTGCAAATGAAATACAACACAACTCCAGGTATGTTTTTGACGAAAACATTACAACATAGATCAGAAAATAGCATAATATGGGCCCTTTAAGTGTAAGCACTGAGGTCTTGTGTCCAGCCCCACATACAGTACATTCATACATACATACATACATACATACATACATACATACATACAGTACATACAGTACATACAGTACATACAGTGCATACATACATACATAGAGACAGACACACAGGCAGTCCATAGATGCTGATTCCCCTGGTCTGTGCGTGCTATAGGTCAGATGATGCACCACCCTGAGACAAGGTTGCCAGGTCAAGTTACTGCTCAGGGCTGAGCAATTCATCACATTTGAATCAAATGGAGATACAGTTGTTTTCTAGGGTCAACGGTCAGTGTAAGGCATTTAATGGAGAGTCTACAGCCAATTCTCTGTCAGTAAAAGCATGGGGTTTGGAGACTCTACAAGAACAAATGGACAATTTTCAAGAAGGGAATTTACTTAATTTTATACTTATTAATGTATAATTGTGAATATGATTTTAAAGAACTCCTTTGGTGGAGTTATTAATGTGGGCGTGAATAGTCCAGCATCAGCTAAACAGGGTCAAAGGATTCTAATGAGCAGTGACAGTAATATGTGGGAATGACGGCTGATATGAGGAGACTGGAAGTGTGCACATGAGCACTGGGGCAGGCACATTGACATGGACATGGGAGTGTGCACGTGGACATTGGAGTGTGGATGGGGACATGGGGCATGCACGTGGTCATGGACATGGGGGTGTGCACATGGTAGCGTGCACATGGACATGAGAATATAAACCTGCTTAGCCCCACTGTTCTGTCCCGAGCCATGTCCACTGTCTCCCCAGAACTGACTGAGTTTACCCATGGAGCGCATCCACCTGTGCTGCTAATCAAAATAATTGTGACTAATCGACTATTAAAATAATTGTTGACAATTTGAATAATTGCTAATCATTAACTGAACACTTGCCTATGATGTTTTATCACAAAGACAGCTGCATTATTAAATCAAAATGGCAAAAAAGAATAAACAATTTCTTATTATTAATAACAATACACAGAACTCTTCAGTTTGCATATTTAAATATTTATATTATGCTATTTTCTGATCTATGTTATAATGTTGTTTCGTCAACACAAACATACATGGAGTTGTGTTTTGTTTCATTTACACATGTTTAACACACAAACCCTTGTGATGTCATGTGGTAATATAGGAAGAAGTCTGCTGTGTTTTTAAACTCCATACACGTTCACTAGAATCATTTGGATAATTTCAGGTCTGGAATTGCCAATCTCTACTGAACTAAAGGAAAAGGAGCTGTTAACTTAAAAACTTCCACTACATGGAAAATCCGTCTTACAAGTTTTTGTGCTACGTGTATTGTGTTACATGTGTTACATGTGGTAACTAATGACCACAAGATTTATAATTTTATTTCAACTTTATAAACCACGCAGTTATTAAAACATTTTGCAGAATCTTGCAGTTTAAACATGCTTTTTGGAATTAAAACAACCACATTATGGATATTAGTGAGCACGTAGCTGGTTAGTCTCTCAGATTTTTTTGAAAAGTCTATGGGAAAATTGAATGGAAAACTTACGTCTGGAACCAGAGTGAACTTGGAAGTGGACGGGACTGTCCTTCATTGTTTTATGAGTATAAATAATTGCTGACTATTCAACTACTAAAACAATGGATAGTTAGTATGTGAATTCTTCCATTGTCCCTATATTGATATATGAACAAAAAAAACATGACTGATACCGTATTAGCACAAATACGCTACCTACACTACTAGAGCACTTGGTTTGGATGGACTGGCACAAACTGACAAAGACTTAACGATGCCAGTTGAAAGGGTTGGTGCATGTTTGGCAGTGGGCACTACGGTTGACCCGGTGCAGAGAGGTGCTCAATGAACCCAATAAGACGGAAATCAGTCTCAAGCAGCTCCGGTGATCACCATGACAACACCAAAAGACCATTAGAACACACTACCGTTGACTTCTTTAATCACTTACAAACAACACACTGCAACATTACGTGCTGTGAATTGTTTTTGAAATTTAAAGATGCACTGTATAACTTCTATGGCTATTGGTGGTTTGCCTGGCCCTGGGTGCAGAAGGTGCCCGGGCACAGATGGAGATTGGGTGCAGTGTGCTGCAGATAAAGTGCAGCAGATAAACGGCTCTGGGTCTGGTCTCGTGCTGTGCTCAGCGTTTGCTCCACACTTTATGAAGCGCTTTATGAGCCACTATTGCTCACACCACCAGCCCCACTACACACCTTTAGACCCACTATCCCTCACACCACTGGCCCTACTACAGACCTCCAGACCCCTATCCCTCACACCTCTGGCTCTGCTACACACCTCCAGATCCACTATCCCTCACACCACCGCACCCACCACACACCTCCAGATCCACTATCCCTCACACCACTGGGTCCACTATCTCTTTCACCACCGGCCCTACTATCCCTCAGACCACCGGCCCCACTATTCCTCACACCACCGGCCCTACTATCATCATCATTACAGGACCCAGCACCCGGAGACATGAACCTCCAAGTCTAGTGCAGTCCACTCTGGCTATACTTCCTTTGTAGGGAGTATTATACCTCAGATTACATAGGCCAAGATAACAAGGACTGAGCTGGCAGTGGGGGCTTTCACAGCACAGAAATGCAATTTCTCTTTCCTAATCCACATGAAGCAAAAACTGACACAAAGTTCAACATCTGACATCTCTGTCAGCACATATGACCAAAAGTTCACTTTGGAAAGGGGAGCCATTATTCAACACCATATATGTGATTTTTATCAGTTTAAAGGACATTAAACCATAAGATTAATATGGCATATTTTGGAGCCAATCCCAAACAAGTAGTTGAGTGAGTAAGGTCGTTTTCACACCGCCACTAGTTAGGTCAATGTAAAAGAGCATTTGCTACGAGAGTGGTGCATTTGGGCCAGTGTGAATGTGACAGTCGCATTCTGGACCGCAGTAAACAGCCTGTCTGAGAGCACTTGAAACAGGAGGTCCACTCTCACTCTGGAGAGGGGCAAGTGTGGTGTGAATGCGGCCATCTCCGGGCCGATGTATGCAGTAGGCGGTGCGACTAGAAGTGCTTGGAATTGGGTAAAAAGTGCTTTGATCACGTATATTTGTATGAATAGGCACGCATACGCCTGACGAGGCAGTTTGGATCAAATTAATATCAGCGACACGTCTTCTCTCTCCGCTATCTGTGCATGTGAGCCTGAGTCTGTCTGTGTTTCATTTTCTCTGTTGTCACCAGCGCACATAGTTCTCACTATATATTTAGCCACAGGTGAAAGAAAAGACCAAGGCTTATAGAACAAGGGAAGTGAGCGGGTGCGTGTGTATTCAGGGGGCTCTGTCCAGTTGAAGCGCGTTATCATAGAAATAAGTTCATCGATCAGCTGAAGGCGGCCTCTCACGTGGCTCATGGTGCGTGTTTGGGGTGAATGATGCGGTGCAATTGAACAAGACCGACCCAAAAGTAAAGAAAACAGAAAACTAAATCTAGTGCGCACTGGGGTCGGTCCACAGGGCGCACTAACGTGTGAAAACGACCTAAGTGATAGGGGGATTGAATAAATAAACAGCAAATTGTAACTATTAGTATAGCAGAAGGCACTATATTAAAGTTAAAGCAACAGGAAAGCCTCTCCTAAGCCTCTCACTCCACTCTGTTGTTTCGGGCAGTGATGAGATGGGACATTCCCTCCCTAAGTCTCTGGAACGTCTTCTGCCATATTTGTGTAAAAAGCCCGTTGCATTGGTGTAAAAAGTCTGTAGCATTTCAGAGCTAGCTGGCTAGCATATCTCCAAGCATTGTTGCCATGGATATAGGAAAAAGTCAAGTCACATAATCCCATAGTCCTTAACCTCTGTCCTATGAACTGCACAAGCTGCACTTGTTAGGTGGTCAAACCCAAACATTAAGTAAAATTTTTTTTTTTTTTAAATTTGCAAACTGCTCAGTGTGCCAGCCAGTCAGCTCCCAAGAGCAGCCAACCACGGCCATCAAAACAAATGAAGTATAGTGTGTGTAACTGTCAGAAGGCTGTAGGACTAACCTCTCTTGTATCTGTGTTGCAGGCTCTGGACTGACTGAAGATGGCCTGTGCAGGTGTCATGTCCACCCTCCTGCTCCTGCCTGCCCTGCTGCTCCTGTCCTGCCCCACACATACTCATGCTTCTGCTGAGAACTGCTCTGCATCTGGAGACCCTTGTCAGGAGGGTGAGCACATCACATTTAAAAAACACATATTATACAAATTTGACTTTTTGGAGCTTTTAACCATGTTATAACATTGTTCCCTCATCAAAACATGCCTGAAGTGGTTTCAGATGCAATGCATGCATGCTTGAGTAATCTAGCAATTTTTCCCAGGCCCTATTCAAACCCTCCTTACAGTTAGCAGTAAAATCCATGCTCCCGCACGACAATTCACCATAAATATGCAAAAGCATGATATAACTGTACACAACAACTTGACAAACGTGATGCGTAGTGTGCAGTAGTTTCATTAGCAGAATGCATGCTGATTGTGTTGTAATGTCACTCTGAAGAGGGAGTGACTTTTGAATTGGAGCGTTAATGCATTGTTTTCAGCGAATTAAGCATTTTCAAAACAATAAAAGGTAACATGGTGATCTAAATATGTTATTTTTAGCATAGAAGTAAAATACTCCTTCTTTAAAGAACACATATTATGCATAACTGTCTTTTTGGAGCTTTTAACCATGTTAAACTGTTGTCCCCATATCAAACACATACCTGAAGTTGTATTTTGTTTCATTCATGGTTGTTTCATTAATTTACTAATTCAAGGTTTTCTTCTTTGAGCACTCAAAAATGTATTTTTAGCTAGAAGTAAAATACTCCTTCTTTAAAGAACACATATTATGCATAACTGTCTTTTTGGAGCTTTTAACCATGTTAAACTGTTGTCCCCATATCAAACACATACCTGAAGTTGTATTTTGTTTCATTCATGGTTGTTTCATTAATTTACTAATTCAAGGTTTTCTTCTTTGAGCACTCAAAAATGCTCCGTTCTTATTTTGCCCATCAAGTTGCATCACAGATAAAACTCCCAACTCCTGTGCAGTTTTTAAGCCCATAAACCATTACCAGACTCATTCTGCAGTCAAATTGTGTTCACAACAAATGCATGACTCTATTAGCATGGCTTTAATTTCCCATTGTTCATTCTTGTCGCTGACAGCAGAGAGGGCTCTAACGCCTAAATACCTCATTGGAAACGTTGGAGAAGTTTATATGGTATACATTTTCCATATAGACATCATTTTAAGTTGGAAAATGGGAAATAAAAATTGAGCTGTCTAACGGCAATTATCCTGGTTTATGGTGTATAAGTCAGTTATTGTAGTTGTATAGTTATTTGGTTATCTACATGAAACAAAAAAAAACAAAGTTCAGTTTCACCACAAATGAATCAAGGTGGGATTATTTTTTTTAGCAGTAGCTTTAGAAAGTTGTGAGAATAGTCACTCCCAAAGATGTGATTGTTGTTATTTAAATGGACCTTATGCCATGAGATTAAGCAAGTTTATTGAAGAATTAAATAAAGGTTCAGAATTTGTAGACTGTCTGGGATTATTATTGGCCCCTGTTCTCCACCTGAAATTATGATACCTAGAATTAGAGCTGCAAGATATATCGCAATTGAATCGAAATTGCTATTTGAATGGTTGCAATTACCAAACCACAATGACTGTAATTATTTAAGTACTTTCTACTAATGTGTCACTATGTGATAAAACCTGCAAACTCTGTAGTTTAGACCTCTACAAACTTTCTGAAAAGCATAAGATTCTTGGATTAGTTTAGCAGTTCATATTTCAGTCTTCTCTTAAATGTGAATGCACCTAAAATAGTATAAAATGTAAACTGTGAACATCCATCCATTTATTTTCTTCCACTTTATCTGGGGAAGCAGTCTAAGAAGGGAGGCCCAGACTTCCCTGAGGGGCACAGTCCCTCCAGCGTGTTCTGGGTTTTCCCCGGGATCTCCTCCCTGCGGGACATGCCTGGAACACGTCCAAGAGGCATCCGGAACAGATGCCCGAGCCACCTCAGCAGGCTCTTCTCAGCGTGGAGGAGCAGCAGCTCTACTCCAAGATCCTCCCGTGTGACTAAGCTCCTCACCCTGTCTCTAAGGAAGCGCCCAACCACCACAATTAAACATAAATTGCTAATTTAATCACAATCGCTGTCAGAAAAATCGCAGTTTTGTATTTTGCCCAAATCATTCAGCCCTACCTAGAATGTCGTCAACGCAACTTATTCACGAAATCTATCGGCTGAGAAGGTATAAACAAAAAAAAAATGAAACTGCTGTAACTATTTTTATATGACGTATTCTTTTTGACTTTGGATCCCCCTGCTTACTGTCAAGTGGAGAGGTTGTGTGTATGTATTAGATGTTCTGTCTGTGTGTGGCAGTTGGACAGAGGAGGCAGATGACAGGACCCTAATGAGACGTGGCATTGTCAGCAGCACTCAGACACTACGGCCTCTGTTTCACACTGCATTGTATCTCCTCGGATCCATATTCACATCTCACACCAATGCTATTTTCTGAAATGACTTGAATTCAGACTTAAAGTGCATTTGACAGGTTAGACTGCTCATAGCACTAAAACATAGTTAACATAATTATATATTTTACCAACAATCTTGCTTGCTTCAATTGTTTTTTTTTATTTTGGAGTTTATAATTTTCGAATTACGAATTCAAGAGGTAATTCCTTAAGTGTTAACTTGCAACCATACTGTAAACAAAGGCCAAAGCTTGTGTACTTTACATTATAGTTAGGATTTAACAAACAAAAATAAATAACAATATTTTTATTTTGTTAAA
The DNA here is from genome assembly GCA_000787095.1 of Periophthalmodon schlosseri. Taxonomy (NCBI): domain Eukaryota; kingdom Metazoa; phylum Chordata; class Actinopteri; order Gobiiformes; family Gobiidae; genus Periophthalmodon; species Periophthalmodon schlosseri. The sequence continues at coordinate 9,137 of JACM01055610.1, forward strand.
TTAATGTTTAAACTGACAGAAAAATGGCTTCCTTGTGTGCAAATGTCTCTGCATTTTGGATGGAATTTTCCGTGTTGATGATATAAGTAGAGGTATTCTGTTTTAGAACTCAGTGCTACTTCCTGTATTTTTGTGCTTTTCTTCTCTACTTTTCTCCACATTCTTGAAATTCATGCTAAAATATAAGGCGCTAATAGCATTAACATGTCTATGGGATTTTCCATATAAGGCTATTAGGCTAAATGCAAATTTTACATACGTTCTTATTGTGAAAACCTTGCTTATGGTGCTCTGCACATTCTATCTTCATATACATATCTGAAAATTATTGTAATATGCATTTATTTTTTTAATGTTACTGTTTTCCAGTCAACGCGTGAGTCCAAAATTCAAGTCATTGTAACCGATAGAAGTTTGAAACACGGTCAACAATTAAAACATTTGTATTGAGAAGAATTTGTGAAGACAGAAATCATTGTCTGTGATAGAAATAGGGTGACAAAAAATACAAAATTGTAAACTTCTACTGCATGGTGATGAATAGGAAAAAAAAAGAAATGAACTTTTAGTGATATTAACTTGAAATGCGTGTAGTTTATTGACATAAGTATATGATCAGTCACAATCTTGTTATGTACAAAATTGTGAAGTTTAGTGTGAGAGGTGATCCTGATTGGGAGAAAAATGCATTTTAAGAAAAGAGCTTTTGAAGTTACAATGTCCCATATAACTCTATGGCTGCAAGTTGATTAAAAGAAACAATAAACCATTTAAAAACAGATTGCGATGGACTTGCCAATGTTGCCAAAAAGATGTGTGTACAGCAGTCAAACAGAGATCTGAGGCACTCAGTAGTCTAAGATTAAAAGTCCTTTATTACAGCGTGGACAGCCAACGCGTTTCGACACTAACGTGTCTGCATCAGAACAATGGAGTGTCTCGGATCTCTGCTGGACTGCTCTACACACAACTTTTTGGCAACATTGGCAGGTCAATCATATTCTGTTTTTAAACACCTTTTGGCCACATCCTAGCAGAGCACCCACAAATTACTCTGCTGAAAAACTGATGCACTCATTTCTTCAGTTTTTCTACTGAAACAATCAAGAGAGTGCGGCTGCAAACCTCCACACAGAGGACCCTACCCTGCAGGCCTCCACCAGGATGTGCCTTCACCGTCATGTCCCTCACCATTTTCAATTAGTTTACTTTATAAATGACATCAAAGATATTTAATAGATTTCATTTCTACCTTGAATGAACTAGCTTTGTGTTGTCTCTGCTCTACTCCGCTTGTGTAGGTTAATTAGCACTTTAAACATGTTGTCACAAACAATGGGCCTACATATGCAAGGGCGTAAATAGCATAGGCATGTAATTTGTCTGTGAATGTTTTGCCGTAGGCCCTTTGTCTGGTTAAGTTAGACACAAATCTGTAATGGTTAAGGGACGTGTTGATGGAGGTGAGTCACGTGAGGGTCCTCCTGGTGGGAGTCTGCAGGTTGGGTCCACTGGGTGGACTATAAAACATCTTGAGTGTAGGTTGGACTATATTGTTGTTTCTTGGTGAGAGCTTATATGTTGAGAGAGCTAACTGACCAAAAAAGAAACAACAGTATTTGTTTCTGTCTGTTGTATCTCACCTTAATAAAGCATTTGAAATATGGATGCAGGATCACTCTGTAGACCATTGTCTGTAGTTTAGGCTGATGGCAGGGGCTTGCTGTGACATCTGTTCCTCAAACATGTTGTGTTCCAGGTGTGGTTCTCCCCGTATGGAACCCACAGAACCCGTCGGCGGGGGACAAAGTGGCCCGGGCCATCGTCTACTTTGTGGCTTTGATCTACATGTTCTTGGGCATGAGCATCATCGCAGACCGCTTCATGTCTTCTATCGAGGTCTGCACACTACACACATCTGTCAATAGATTAACTTTTTAATATGGTCTGTTCTGCCTACAGTCACTGCATTTTAAGTTTAATTCCAGTGAAACTCCAAACTGAGAAATACAAATGCACTTAATATTGAGAGGGTGAGGGTGTGATTTGCTTCTCTGCTTCTGTTTTCCCTATGTCTGCTTTATTCTTGGGATCATGGTGATCATCACCACAGTCTGAGTAATATTGTTCTCAGCCACTCGTGCTGCAGACACAGCCTCTTTTAAATACAGTTTTAAATAGAAGAAAGAAAACATCATCCCTTCTGTTTTTTGGGACAAATCACACTCTGGATACAATGATCTGTATCAGTGTTTCTCAAAATGTGTCCACCAGCTCTTTCAGGTGGTACTTGGATAGCTTTTTGTTTGTGGGATTGTCTAATTTAGAGTTCATTTTATCCACTTTTTTGTCCTCCTTTGGACAGTTTAGAACTACAGTAGGAATGATGTAGTCCACTTTCAGACCTGGTTTAGCCCTACATTACACCTGGAATAGTCCTATTATAGACCTAGTTTAGATCTAGTGGTACTTGGAAAGCCAGATCTTTTCTTTGATAGTACTTGGTGTGAAAAGTTTGAGAACCACTGACCTAAACCATAGCTTAATTGCTTACGTCTACTTTTGAACTGAGGCAGGGGTACTAAGATGCTTTACTATGCCCCCTTAGTCACTCTAGGAATGCACCGATATGATACTGGTATTGGATATCGGCGGCGATATTGACTGTTTTGGTGGAATGGATATTGGCTTCCAAAATATCGGTTCAGTGAATATCCCATTTTGGTCTATAAATTGGTGTAATAAGATGATTTACTGGTCAATGTTGGCCCAAAAAGTGTCATAATATTAAACTTGTATTTTTACAATGCTGTTCTATGGTTACAGAACATAGTTGGATTTTTTTTTACCTTATGCTGTTTGTGTTTAAAGGAAATAAATTATATTTTCAGTCTCTGCCCTAGTATTGGTTGATATCGGGTATCGACAGATACTTAAAGGCAAAGTATCAACATCAGTATCGAAACTGAAAAACCTGGATCGGTGCATCTCTAAGTCACTCACAGACAGAACTCTAACTAATAATTGTTCTTTTGGGCTTTAGTGTAGTTGCACTGAGATGAAGATAAACTCTCAGCACTTTAACATGAGATCTATTGTGTGGATGTTATGGTTGATTTTATGTATACCTTTATTATGTAACTCTCTGTCCCTTTTACTTGCCCCTTGGGGATAAATAACGTGATTAAATTGCACTGTATTGAATTGAAAAAGATGCCATAGTAACATACATACAGATTTAGATGAGTTGTTGTTCTTTGAAGGTGATAACGTCACAAGAGAAGGAAATTACCATAAAGAAATCCAACGGGGAGACCACCACAGCCACAGTGCGGATCTGGAATGAGACCGTGTCCAACCTGACCCTGATGGCCCTGGGCTCTAGTGCTCCGGAGATCCTGCTCTCTGTGATTGAGGTGAGGTACAGTAACTACGCTTGCATGCACAGAAATTTGAGTGTGCTAAACAACCAAATTCAAATCGTCTTTGCCCCAAAACCTGTCAGACCACTCTTGTCCCAGTCTAGAGCAGGTCAAAGAACCAAATAGGTGTGAAAGGGGGCTCTGAGCTGTTCAGGTGCATGTAGAAATTTTGCATAAGCACGATAAATTTGCAGCAATTATTATTAATAAAAACAACTATCATACATACTATAAGCACAGTTTTGGCTGAAATAGGTAAGCGGCATCTCATTTACGTTGAGCATTTGATTTTCAGACATGCAATTGTGTTATTTGCTTTCCGCAGCACAAATGTATATTGTAGCTTATTTTACTTTAACATAGCGGACTGAAACAAAACAATATCTGCTTGGTGCGTGCTTGGTGGAGAGGCCGTAGTTTTTGTGCCCTGCTGATCTGAAACGAGTGAGTACACGTCCAAACACGTGTAGTATTTTCCTGGCTGTTTCTTACCTCATGCAGTTGAATGCCTCTCATAGTCTGCACATAATGTAAGTATATCGTACTGCGCTGTTACATGCAACAGGCATCCAAGTACATATCGGCTTCTCCAGATGTGTTATTGGGATCTTTGGGATTCGATTAAAAACACCTTAATCATAGTTCCTGAGTTTACATACATTTGGATAAATCTGTTTAAATTGGATTAGGCCAGTTATCCTGGTGTGCAGGTAAACGCAGTAAGTCCTGCTGCCCTCTCTGATACAGGATTTATAATGGCATTCTTCATTCGGGTCCTGTGTTCCCTCCAGGTGTGTGGGCACAACTTTGAGGCGGGGTCCCTCGGGCCGAGCACCATCGTGGGCAGTGCTGCATTCAACATGTTTGTGATCATCGCCCTGTGCGTGTACGTGGTCCCAGACGGAGAAACGCGCAAAATCAAACACCTGCGCGTCTTCTTTGTAACCGCTGCCTGGAGCATCTTCGCCTACATCTGGCTCTACCTCATCCTCAGTGTCTTCTCGCCTGGAGTGGTGGAGGTGAGCGTCATCATTTAGGGATGGTTTATCGGTAATTAGCGATATCAGTGGATTTACCCAGATATCTATATCAATCTGATACTGAAAATTTAGGAGATACTTGGCACAGTTTTTTTTTTTCTTTGCCTGCCCATGTGTCCTTCCCAGATTGTCCTCAGTGCATCAGATTTATCTTCTTGAACAAACTTATAAGTAAAATATGAATTTGTATCCCAGATAAATCAATTGTGTTATTATTTTTACTTATTATTTTTTACAGTTTATTTTATTTTTTAGTTAATTTGTAAACTTCACTATAACTTAACCTAAATTTGGTCCCTGCTGTGTTTTTAAAGGGCCTATATTACACTATTTTCTGATCTATGTTATTATGTTGTTCCCTCATCAAAAACATACCTGGAGTTTTATTCCATGTTTAACACACAAACCCTGCATATATAGGCTCTTCTCATCCACCTTGTGATGATATGTGGTAATACAGGAAGTGCTCCACTGTGTTTTTAAACTCCATACACCTTTGCCAGAATCATTTTCATGATTTCAGGACTGGAATACTTATTTGGTGGAATGATGGCGATAATATATAATGACTGAAAAATAATGAATTTCTATTAACCTGTTACATCTGGTTTCTCTCACAGGTGTGGGAGGCAGTGCTCACCTTCCTCTGCTTCCCCCTGTGTGTGGTCCAGGCCTGGGTGGCCGACCGCCGCCTGCTCTTTTATAAATACGTGCGCAAGCGTTACCGTGCTGATAAGAGCCGTGGCATCATCATCGAGTCTGAGGGTGGGGACATGTTGCATGGTGGGGGCGGGGCTCTGGGTGGCTTCACTAAGATGGACATGCTGGAGCTGGACGGCCAGATGGCGCTCAACTGCCATGGTACAGACGGGCTGATGGAGGAGGGTGGGGCTAAAGACGAGGAGGACGAGGCACGGCGGGACATGGCCAGGACTCTCAAGGAGCTCAAACAGAGACACCCTGATAAGGACATGGAGCAGCTCATCGAGATGGCCAACTACCAGGTAGGGTTGTCAAAAGTATCTAAAATCAGATACTAATCAATACTAAAACTAGTATCGAAACTAGATACTAATTTGAGCAGATATCAGTACTAAAAAAGTCACATTCACAGGACAGAAATGAAACTTTCCTGAATAGCTTTAGACTGATCTTGAGCTGCATCAGAAGTATAGACCACAGAGACTTGTATATGTCAATGGATCGAATGGAACCTACTTGGACAATTGAGGGATTACGCAGATATAAGGCCACATGGTTATATAAAAGAAAGTACTATGATTTAGTGTTTTTTATTATGTGGTATCGGAATCGGTATTGAGTATCGAGTCTATTCCTCGAAATAAAGTTCGAAATGTATCTATCGTGACAACATTACTACAAGGTTAGCATAGAAATGTGTATCATTAGGATTATTAGGGTTTCCCAAGACTAAAATATGTAATCACATTTCAGAACATGTTTGTACAGATCTAAACTGTAGGGTTATCCAGAATAAGACAAGAGATTTTGTTGCTTGTGGAGGGAATTATGGTACTTTAAAAATTGCAGCCTTTGCGATTGGCTAATTGCGTCCATTCAAACTGCGATTCGATTGCGATTACTCTTGCAGCCTTACTATGCATCTACTGTAACTATTAGAGAGGAATGTACATTATGCAAATATAATGTTTTGAACAAACATGTCATTAAATATTGGGATAAATGGCTCTAAACCAAGAGTGAATGAGATTTTTAGTTTTTATGTAAATGATCAATGTAAACTGTAAAATAACTGCACATTCAAAACAAAACGGCAATATGCAAAATGTCTGTCATCTCATTCAGTATTGAGTGTTTCACTGCTCGCAGTTCAAAAGTATTTTCATTCAAGTTTTAGTTTTGCTTTGCTAAATATTGCTATATTTCTTACCTACTTTCAAATGGATATCTCTATGAAATGCTTTGACATTGCAGTTCCATGCTGTCCAGCTGGTCTGTAGCCCGGTAAGTCCCCTGTGCTAGGTTAGCTCCGTAACTGTGCCCAGACTTTGACACACGATTAGTTTGCACTGTGCTGAGATTAATCGGGTTTCGGTTAATCGGGTTGGCCCCCTAGTGAACAGAAAGAAGGCACATCTATTAGCTATTGCTAGCATTCAAACAAGTAATAATATGGTCTGGGACTGGCTCTCCCCTCCTCTGCAGTGTGTACCTCTGCTTTGTTCTGATGTAGTTAGCTCCTTGCTAACCGGCTAACGTGATTATTGTGGGCTGTAAATTGTTGAATAAAAATGTGCTTACTTCTCTCCATGGTATGTGGAGTTTATTGACTTCCATAAGTATAAAGTGAAGCCATTAGGTCCCATTACTCCTAGCACAGAGCGCACACTGTGGGAAATAAATTGGACCCAAGTTGAATCTAATCATCTTCAAAACTGCTATTTCATTTTTATTTCAGTTTAGTTGATGGTAGGGTTCATAAAAAAGACCTTTTCACTTTAATCATTCATAATAGCTGACATGTGTGGAGAGATGGTGTGTCTGGGTATCAGTTGAATTAGAAGTAGACAATGGAGAATTATTTCAAAGTGCCAGATTAAATACATGAGGATGGAAGACTTATCTATGTTCTGTAGTTAGTACTGCACAGAAATTTTGGGCCACTAAACAGACCATTAGAACACAATCTTTTAGGCTTTACAAGTCAAGTTCATAATGATACTCTTAATTTGAATATATATCTTGTACCAGGTATAAATAGGAAAGTATAAATAATAATTTGGGATGTTTTTATTGCACTAAAATAAACAATATCCTTACTGTTAGCCTCTTCACAGCCCTGACTCATAACTTGGCTGAGTGATGGGCATGATTGGTGGACCTGCTTGTCTCCATGACGATGTTATTGCTTTGCATGGAATGTTCCACAGTATCTGTCTTCATGTAGAGTGTTCCAAAGTATGTCTTTGGGTTTTTATTCGCATGTATTGCAGGAGGTGTTCCCATCACCAGAAATGTTACACAATGAGGGGTTATTAAAACATTTTCTTATGATTTCCTCTGCACCTCATTACCTATGCCAGTGCTGGAGGACAGGACAATGTAGAAACATAATTATTGGACACTTATGAGTGCAAATTTAAGTAAAACCCTTAGTCATTTAGCAACTATGTCCACATGGCTTTCTCCATTTTGTGACTGCTGTTGTTGGCTGTTTAGGTGTTGATGCAGCAGCAGAAGAGCCGTGCGTTTTACCGGATCCAGGCCACCAGGATGATGATCGGCGCGGGGAACATCCTGAAGAAGCATGCAGCAGACCAGGCTCGGAAGGTACCACCTGCCCCCCTCCCTGTTCTCTGCTTTCCTACATCCCACCTGCACCCCCCTCTGCTCTCTACAATCCACAGGCCCAGGGCTGTTGGCTCCACTCAGACTGCAACAAAGCACTGGCTTTGTGTGCTCACAGCGGTTTGTCTGTTGCTCTCTCATCTCATTTGAGAAGAAAAGCTACTGTGTTGTGTGGGCGTCTTACAAATTCATGAAAACTCCTCTGTCATATTTTTATTTTGTGGGCAACGTTGTGGGCAACTGTTTCTTCCTAAAAACATGTAAATGTTGCTTTTAATCTTGACTTTAAGAACATAACCAAGACAGACATTTAATCGGTACCATTCAACACAAAAGAATAGTCCTTCTATTCCTCTGAACTAAGCTTTGTCTTATACCTCCCCATTAAAAAGCCCCCATCTGAAACAACTGAATCTTCATTTGATTAAAGTTAGATTTCATTGCATTGCATTTATGCTTTATAAAATGGGATGTAACTGTTTGTATTAATTTTTATTATGAGGACCCCAGGGAAAATAGTCACTGGACAAAGAGGATTGAAATAAACAGCACATAGCCCCCAGTCCCCTCCCTGAATGTGTGTGTGTGAATGTATCAGGTGGTGAGCAGCCCGGAGACCCAGGCCCAGGAGGATGACCCCCACACGGTGCGGCTGGACTTCGAGCCTGCTCTGTACCAGTGCTTTGAGAACTGTGGATCGCTCAAACTGACTGTGTCCCGCAGTGGAGGAGACCCGGGAGTCACCGTCAAGGTACACACCAACATGCACTCCTATTATGTTTACAGGCCTGGTGGAGACATTACATTAAAGGTCCTATATACTGCAAAATTGACTCTTGTGAGCTTTAAGCCATGTTATAATGCCGTTACCAAATATATACTTATTTTGTTTCATTCACACATGTTTGAGTAACCTTTTATTATTAGTCTGTCTACATCTCCAAAGCTCAAACTGCTCTGTCCCACCTTGTGATGACACGTAGTGGTAGTTTTCAAGTTAAAGGCTACCTTTTATCTTTAGTTCAGTAGAGATTCACTTCTGAAATGAGCTGAAATGATCCAAATGATTCTAGTGAAGGTGTATGGAGTTTAAAAACACACTGGAGCACTTCCTGTATTCCCACAACATCACAAGGTGGAACAGAGTGTTTTCTGTTTGAGAAAAGAACCCAGCCTATATATGTAGGGTTTGTGTGTTAAACTTGTGTGAATGAAACAAAAGACAGCTCCAGGTATGTTTTGTGAACAAAGTCTGGCTTCTGGCAATGGGGAGTGTGGAGCTCCAAACTACCTTCATTTTTGGAGGGATTTCATTTATAATTCTTAAACCCTCACCCACACCCATAGTCCATGGGTCAGACAAAATTTCGGTACCACTCAGTGATTTTTGAAATGTTCCATATCTAAGCTTTATATTTTGGTGTGATAGACTTTTCTGAGTTCCAGCATTATCATAGATATCAGCCTCTGAAGTGTACAAACCTTGTGTCCAGAAATGCACTTTAGACACAGGTCCATATTTTGGTTTAGGCCATGTGCTGCCTATAAGATAATTATTTAAACTATTGTGTTTGGTATCATTTGAAAGAAAACTTTTTAAACTGTTTTCAAATTGTCACATGAGAACATTTTTTCACCATTTTCGCCTAAATGGTTTATTACTTTTATCCATGAAACCTCCAGGAACATGACAGATACACATTTGTGATATTAAATTACTCTCTGGCATCTGAAGATTCAGAAAATGTATATGTCTTTACTGTTTCAAAGACATAGAGTCACATCTCCCACAGAGTCACATCTCCCACAGAGCTAAGCCTATATCCCCTATTCCAAGTTCTAGTGGTTTCAAGAACCTTCTGCACAGAAAAAGTCCATTTGATTAGATCTTATGTTTTTTTTTTTATATTTGAATAAAATAATCAGGTTTTTTTTTCCAGTTAGGCAGTGTTGTTTTACTCAATTCCATAGAAGAAATATATGTAATCTTAAATGGCCAAAACAGCACTCATTCTTATATAGCAACTGGAACAACCACTACTATGTTCAAAAGTTTGTCTGAAACTTCACAGTTGTCCACCACAAGAATTATATTAGCAGTATAACCTTCAGCATGTGATTTGGCTATTTAACCAACCAAAATGATAATCTCTGTTGTGGAATTTCTAATAGTAAAAACCTTAAAAAATTTAAAATCCACAGAGAAGTTGTCTTGAATCAAAAAGTCTGGTTTATTGAATCAATTGTGCACAATTGTCAAAGAGCTGTCATCCCTAATAGTGTCCTCTCGCCCTCAGCTCACAAATTAACATACATACAGTGTATTTATACCATCAAAACAATCGTACCCGTTTAGTCTAGTCCAAGTGGCTCGAGGTCGCTGGACACATCGTCTCATAGGATAACAAACAAGAGATACGCCGTGCGTAACAACAGATAGTATCACGAAGGTTAGGTCAAAGAGATCCATAACAACACATAACAATACAAGTAAAGATTTTGGGTAAAGAAGGCCATAACATCTCCTATAGATGCTGATTTGTGAGACAAGAATTACACTCACATAGTTACGATCAAGCTGTGACCGCCTGTTCTCTTTCTTTCAGTTCAAACAAATATATTTATATTTATCATTATTTAATGGTTGGTTCTAGCCTCTGAACATAAGTTGTAGTTTTTTGTTTTTGTTTGTTTCTTTTCTTTAAATTAGTACTATTTTACTATTATTTACTAATGCATCCATCCACATCAATCAGTGGACAAGAGATGTTGGTGCCCTACAACCAGTTAACCAATACACACAGATTTTAGTCCATTTAGTTCCTGAAGTTACACAGGCACTCTTGACTCTTTGATTTAGCTTTGGATCATGTGCCCGCTCTTGCGGCCTTAATCGTTGTCAGTAATCATGATTGTACGTTATGTGTAGTACATTACATATGTTATCGACTAAATATTGATGTCCACCCCAAATCTGCTTGCCTACCCATAAAAGTCACCGCATGCTGCTACTGTTATTAATGTTCATATCTTGATAAATGAATGTAGCAGCAGTTACAGAGAGAGGGGTGATGTTTTTTTCAATAGAAAGTGACTTGGAGCCAGAGTCCACTGCTCACTATATGTATAGTCCTATATGTAACGTGGCGGCAGGTCAGCTGCTTAACCTACCTAACTGAATATAGATGTAAAATGAAAAAAAGAAGAAGAATGAATTGTTTATCCACCTTATTCAGGAAGTTGCTGTGGGTGCCACCATCATCATTGGGGTTGGCTACAAAGCCGTTTTAAAGCCTCACAGAGAATCGGTGCAGTTTTGACTTGTTGGTGCACATGAACATTGAACATTTTATACAAATCAACTTCCTTTATTTCATATTTTAACATTTCATAAATTCTCCATTGAAATGAACGGGATTCCCGCTTAACCGGAAATGCCACCACAAAGAAAGCGCTGTTTAGTCGTATTTAGAGGCAAAAGTGGGTGGGTTGGAATAAGGTCAATAGTTTGTGATACAGGCAGAGAAGAACTCCACTCTCACCATCGGCTGTGTCCAGACCCTTTTGAAAACTGATTTTTTTTGTTGTAAAAAAACACACACACACAAAACATATAAATTGTCTTAGCTGATCTGTTCATTTGGCTACACCTAAAACCTGACTGAAGCATTACTTTCAAATCCCTTTCTAAAATGAGAAGATGACTATAATTACAGATTTGCCTAATTACTTGTCAAATCCATTCACTTTGACACCCCCTCAAGTCTGTAGCCCTGTCTTTCCTCTGGAGGCCTCTCGCATGTGCCCCACAGACACACATGCATATGGCAGCACACGTTTGCTCTGTTTGAGATGTGAAATACAGCCGTGGCTCTCCCAAAGCTTCACTCAGAGTCACAAGCTGTCAGACAATTTCTGCTTCAGCTCTATTTTTAATCTTCTCATGAAAAGTGCACAACCGCCTCTATGCCCACGCAACCAGCCCTGCTCTGAAGTGTCTGCCCACGCAACCAGCCCCGCTCTGAAGTGTCTGCCCACGCAAACCAGTCCTTCTCTGAAGTGTCTGTGCCCACGTAACCAGCCCCGCTCAGGGGAGTTTGTGCCCACTCAACCAATCCCGCTCTGATGTGTCTGTACCTACACAACCAGTCCCGCTCTGAATCTGTAATGTTACATATTGCATCTTAAAGAATCAAAGACCGATAACACGTACACAATTACACAATGTGCGATTAGTAAATTTAAAAAAGAAGAGTAGAAATTCTAAAGTTATATTTTACTAAACATTCATAACATTGAAACATTTCTCTTGTGTCATTAATACATAGCAAAAAAAAAAAAAAACTGTCTCTATGCCCTGTGTTAAAAACAACCATGCCCACTCATCCTGCCCCATTATGAGCAGTTTCTGAGGAGAGGGCTCTCACAGGCAGTGGGAGGGTGGCAGCCACCCCCTGATGAAGCTACAGCTCTGAAATAGGCTAAATCTAAATCTGTGTGTGTGAGTATGTAAACAGTTCCAGATACAGCACTAACAAACAAGGAGCACTTGAGCAGAGTCAGTTCACCTCTGACAGCAGGATGTCAGCAGAAAGCAGGCAAAGCGAGTCAATCAGATCATCAAATCATTAAATGATTAAATCAAACTCAAACAGTTCATCCAGATCCTGACAGGGCTAGGGTCACAAAAGCACTTGGTTGTATATGTGTTTTATATGTGTGACAGTGATTGATTTCATATCTTTCATTAAGGCGAGACACTGCAGATGAATCGTAAACAATCTTAATTTTAGAGAAATTATTTTGAAACTTCTATTGTAGTTTATTTATATGTGGGCGAAAATGTATTTTAACCATGTAATATTTTTAAGGCATTTCATGTGCACAAAATGACATATAAATCTGAACAATAATTGGAGCCAGGTTTAATTTTTTTTTTGGACATAGTAAATGGGATTTGGATGTCATTTGAGTAGATTAGATCTAACTAAAATTTCACCGAAAAAATGCATTTTGAGAAAGCTTTTGAAGTTTCCAAATCTATGCTAAGTTAATGAAAATGAAATAATAAAACACTTTTATGTGCAGATTGGACAATTTAGTTGTTTCTACATGAACACTTGTATGTTGAGAGAGTAAACTGACCAAAAAGAAAAGTTTATTAAAATAATGCAATGGTTGATGTCCATCTGCCCTTGTTCAATTATAATACTTGGACTTTATTGAAAGTTACAGGCCAGGTTTTTGGGGAGACCCTCTCATCCCTAGGCCTGTCACAATAATTACTATATCAGCTTATCATTCAATAAATAATAAATAGAACAATACTTTTTGGGGGTCAATATTTATCGTGTGTACCTTTTCTTTGTAGTGGGAATTTTTTTGTTATTTTTTGCAATATGATAAGATTTGAGCCGTAGAAGGTTGAAGGTGACTTCTATGACTCATTATAGATACAAACTAATTACTTACATGTTGCATTCTGCGATTTATTTATTTATTGCAGCTCATGTAGTTTTTTAACAATATAGAATACTTTTTGGGGATAAAGCTGCTTTATGGTTTGGTTTCAGTATTATAGTTTATCAATATTAAGTCTATATTTACTTCAGCAATATATTGCTCTTCAGAATTTGTTATAGTGACAGGCCTACTCACCCCCTCCTCCACTTAGCCTGTTTGCCCCTCTCACCTCCTGTGTGTGTGCCCCTCTGCCCCAGGTGGACTATCGCACCGAGGATGGCACCGCTAACGCCGGCTCGGACTACGAGTTTGCAGAGGGCACGCTGCTGTTCAAGCCTGGAGAGACCCTCAAAGGTAAAGGGCATTGGTGCCAACATCTCCTGGCATATTTACCAAAAACATGTCAGTGAAGCTCAGACTCTCCTGCTGCTCAGGGCCATTCTGGAGCACGCAGCTCTACTTCTGTTGTTGTGCCCTGACCAACAACAGCTGCTCTTGTTTGTTCTGACCACAAATTTGAATGCAGTTTTAATCTTTGGTCTAAACACATTTATAGTTTTTGTCAAGATTTAGTTAATAAGGGGGTATTTTACTTCTATGGGGTATTACCTGCTAACACATAACATATCTAGATCACCACGTTACCTTTTACTGTTTTGAGAATGCTATAGTTGCTGGAAACAACATATTAACATATTTAATAAGTTTCATGTTCGTTTTTGACGCTCTGAGTAGGGATGTGCCACTTTTTCAATTCCAATACTTATTCAGATAATACAGCTTTAAGTATCAGCTGATACTCGATATCAATCGATGAAAACCATATTTATTTCCTTAAAACAAAAATAAAATAAGATAGAACTGATCCAAATGTGTTATGTAGCTGTTATTTATCGCTCATGTAACTACACAACAGCTTTGTTTAAATAAAAGATCAAATATTATGAGATATTCTGGGTTGACTACGGCCAGTAAATAGTCTTATTACAATTTATATGTTCAAACTGGATATCAACTGAACCGATATTTGAAAGCCAATATTTAGAAGCCCTATAGAATGTTCTTTTTTGTACGTTTTAGATCCTTAATAAATAAATAAAAATAAATATTACATGTGTAATCCCTCAGTCATTCAGGTAGGTTCCATAGTGGTCCATGGGCGTATACTAGTCTATGTGGTCTTGTACTTGTTCTGATACAACTTAAGATCATTCTAAAGCTATTCAGGAAAGGTTCATTTCTGTCCTGTCATTGTGACTTTTTCAGTATCGATACTAGTTCTAATGAGTATTTGATTTTCGATACTCTTGACAACCTTACCACATACTAGTGAATGGATTTATAATGACTCATGAATCACCAGGACCCCCCCCCAAAAAAAAAGATTTATACTTTTTTAAAAAATATCCCATGCTGATAAAATGCCCTTTGTCTGTCATACGTTTGTTGTGTGTACTGACAGAGATCACTGTGGGAGTGATTGATGACGACATCTTTGAAGAGGATGAGTACTTCTATGTTCACCTGAGTAACCCGCGCGTGGTTGGCTACCCTGAGATAGGCGCCGCCCCCCTGGACCCCAGTGTCACGCCCAAAGCTGTCCTGGGCAAAAACCCTACAGCCACAGTGACCATCTATGATGATGACCATGCAGGTACAATTAGTCTTAATAACCCTTCTTCTACTGACGCACACTGAATGAGTTAAAGGCACTGTACCTCATTTTTACTGTCTTAAAAAAATGTGAAAAACCTTATGCATTCAGAGGATCTTAATTATTCACCACGATGAGTTGAGTGAAGAGTTTCCCGTGATGGTAAAGCTAGCAACAACTAGCATGCTAATGTGCATTTCCTGATTATCTGACAGTGAAATGCTTTAGAATTAGATGCATACACTTTTCAGCTGACATATTTTGACCTCAAGAGCTGCTTATACAATATATCTGTATTGGGGCAAAATTTTTTCTGAAATAAACAGGAAAAAAATGTGTACAGGACCTTTAACTCAAGCATTGATCTGTAACGGTCTTATACATTGTACAGTTGTACAGCAGTAATACTGCACATAGCAAGCAGTAGCAAGTAGTAGTCCTTGAAGCTCCTTCCTGTTTTTTTTAAGTCCATACACCTTCCCTAGTCTTAATACTGTGCCAGAGGTGGGTATACTCAGTTACATTTACTTTTGTGTAACTTTTAAATAAAATTGTACATCACAGAGTACTTTTCAGACACCATTACTCCTACTTCGGTAAAATATTTGACACTGTAATAGTACATTTATTGAGTAAAGCTTTGGTTACTCTTCTCACTGTGAGTGAGTCTACAAGCGACATCAATTTTATGTCAACAATATGAAGTGATTTGAACATTTAAACTTACAACAAGGCAAAATAAGGAATTATATAGCTTCTGAAGTTGATTTAATTCCCATTTGGGGCTCTGGCCTTTTAATGCAAACATATTTTGGCTGAAGTTACCACATTCGCTTTTTTCTCCCTGGTAACAATACCACAAAACTACGGGTTGCAGTGAGAATAAAAAAAATAGTATTATCTGTGAGGGAATGTAATACTTTTGCAAGCCTATTACTTTTTCTTAGCCTATTGATCTATTTTATGAGATAATATAACTTAATCAATCAGGTAGCTTGCTGCTTAAACATATGTCTGTGTATTGGTGCAATAACCATCCACATTTCCTATGCTTGGAGTACACTTCTTTGCCCAAACACTCTGATCTCACCAAAATGTACTGCCACCAGGGGCAACACCAGACATTTTTGGTTGTAGGAGCTATGAGGGTGCTATGTTCTTCAATAGGGGTGCACACTTAACATGTTCATTTAGAGCCTTTTATGGATACAAACACATCACTTTGTGGTTGCCATTTGAACATTTTTAGTTGAGATTGAATATCCTATGAATATGGGTTAAAAATCTTTACACTAAAAATCGCTACTGATTTCCTCTCGGCTCCCTCCTGTTTCCTAAGAGCGTGCCTGCTTTCACCTAAATGGAGATGTTTGTTCAGGCATAGCATCTGTCATATAGGCTATGGTCATAAGATCATCGCACTGAAAAGGACCTGTAGCTTTGTGCAGACACCAGCGCTTGTTCAGTTAGTCATTTCCCTTCTCTATCACCCCAAGACTGTATGTGGGCGCTGTGTCTGGTCACTCCTTGGCATGCTAGGCACATGATCCCCGTGGTGCCCCTACCCTCCACAGAAGGGAAAGAAGCAATATACTACGTAGCTGTGCAACACAGTTAGGAGCACACCTGTGTGCCTGGATGCTCCATAGTGTGTATTTTGCTCAAGTCCAACGTAAAAGTAGCATGTTTCTGATACATGGGATTGGAGCAGCGTGGGTTCAGCATACGATCAGCCCCATGTTCTGAGGAGACCTCTGCGGGGAGCATGTGCACAGAACACTGGAACGCACCACGCCAAGTAGCATGACAGTCATGGTGCCCATACATGAGAGAATACATTGTTTTGAAAATGCTATATTCGCTGAGAACAACTTATTAACATGTTTTATAAGTTTCACTTTCATTTTTGATGCTCTGAATCTCCCCTTTCTCCCCCAACTAAGTCACTCCCTCTTCAGAGCGCTATCATAACACATCAGTTCACATCATCACACTCATCATATCAGTTAATCCCGTATCCCGTTAATAAAACTACTGCACATCGCATCAGGTTTGTCAAGTTTTTGTGTACAGTTTTGAATCGTGCTTTTGTATACATATGGAGAATTGTTGTGTGGGAGCTTGGATGGCATAGGCTTGTGGACTGAGCATTGCACAGAATCTCACAGCTAATCGTAAGGAGGATTCGAATAGGGCCCGGGAGAGATCGCTAAAATACTCAAACATGCATGGATGACATCTAAAACCTCTTCAGGCATGTTTTTGAGGAGAGAACAATGTTATAACATGGTAGAAAGCTAAAAAAGTCGATTTTGCATAATACCCCCTCTTTAAGTTGTTCTACTGGAAGTGCCAAGTTGTCCCAAAGTAGTTTAAAAGACTGAATAATGCATGTTAGGACCTTTAACGCTCTGCTGGTGTGTGATTGTAATCAGTGCAATAATAATGTTGAAAAGGTTATTGTTAAAAGGTTATTGTTAAGAGTTTCTGATTTGACTTCAGTCATAAAGTCATATAGCACAAGAGTCATGGAAGAGAGTTGTGATAAGATTGTTCAAAATGAGTGCACATTGTAACACCCCGGAGCATTCACATCTATGAGAAGACTGAAATATGAACTAATTCAAGAATCCAGTTCATTTGAGAACATGTCTGTAGAAATCTAATCCACAATGTTAGCTGGTTTGTTTTAGGGATGGTCTAATATAGATTTTTGAGCCGATACCGACATTTGCCGATGTATAGACCAAATAAATGCTTTTGTAATAATAATAACATTTATTTAATCTGGATATAAATTGCTATTTTAGTAATTTCAGCCATTTTGTCTGCTCAGAAAGACAAATCTGACGCAGGACAAACTGGGAATGACACCTGGGCACACACAGACTGTGGCAGTGCAGAAAAAATACCGGTGCCATATATCGGCAAAATGTTCAATATCGGACCAATATCTGAGGAAATCCTCTGGTATTGCCTATATAACCGATATACCATCCCTAGTTTGTTTGTAGTAACACCACATAGAGCAGGGGTCAATTACATTTTCCAGGGGGCCAGATTTCTCTGAGGGCTTCAGTCCAAGGTCTGGATGACAAAACTGCACCTCAGTTTAATGTTTTATCTCATAATTTCCACAAACAACTCTCAAGTGGTACAATTCAACAACAAAAATCAACCTTTAAAATCAAAACAATATAGCTATAAATCAAGACAAACCGCAGTGACAAGCTGAAACCAGACTTTAACTGTAGTGCAGTTAATAACAGATATAGGACTAGACCAGGTTTAAACCAGGAGTAAAGCAGGTCTTCAATGTAAATGACATGACAACTGGTTAAATTGATGTTAAGCTCAGTACAGTGGGCTACGACAATAACAGAGCTAACTTTGCTATTTAGTTCACTAAGACCAAATACAGCTTTGTTACTACATGCACAGCTGTCTGTCCCTACCTCACAGTCGCAGGTTAAGCCCATTCAAACAGTGTAGCCTGTGAAATGCGTTGTCCAAATTTTGGTCCTCCGGTGCCACTGCACAGAATGCTCAGTGTTAACGAACAAACTTCAGAGCACATGGAGCACCTTGTGCATGTTACATTTACACAAATCATCAATTAAACCTTTATTCTCTGGGTCTGCATTACACAGGTGTACTTAGACATGGTTTTCAGAAGAATGGGGCTCTCTGGCCTACTGCAAACAGCTGCTGAGATGCGGCAAAATAGCCAAAGCTCCACAGATGTGATGTGGATGCAATGTCGTGGAAGCATTGTGAAATTTTTTTTTTTTTTTTAAAGAATGGGCAAATGGGCTGCCTACAACCCTGGCATAAAGACACAGGGCTATTTTGTTATTTGCATAGGATATTATATCATAATTGTATCTTTTGGCATTTTGGGGAATTCAACTTTAATTATGTTTTTAATTCAGCCATTTTGAATAAACTGTATTTATTGATGTGTAAAATAACACGTTAAAATATAGTTTGATGCAATGCCTGTGTCTATTGCAGGTATCTTCACCTTCGAGGGGGCTAGTCAAAGGGTGAGTGAGAGCGTGGGGGTCATGGAGGTCAAGGTGCTGCGGACGTCTGGGGCCCGGGGTCTGGTGGCGGTCCCTTACAGAACATTGGACGGTACTGCCAAAGGAGGAGAGGACTACGAGCTGGCAGCAGGGAAGCTGGAGTTCCAAAATGATGAGACCATGTGAGTAGACTATACGCTTCTCAACCTGATCACCAGCAGAACTCACAGTGCTAGGAGCGCTGAAATGTGTGTGTATGGAAGTTGGATTTGAAGTTATTGACTAAAGTTGTTGACAAAAAGATTTCAGTTGGACATGTGCATTGAGGTGTACTGACTCACTTGTGACCAGTGATGATGCAAACTATTTTTGCAGCAGATTGGCATGTACTACTGTTTTTATCCACCGCATTTTAAAGTGAACGCAAATCAACAAAGGGTTTGGTATTATTGTGTTGAAAGGAAACTTGGGGGCAATGCTTGTCCAAAAATCCAATCCTACAAGTAAATGAGCTCATTTGCAAAAGTGAGAATATGCAAGTTACTAGATGTCCCCAAACGTCTCTTGGCCACCATTTGCATTCAGCTTTTAAACCTGCATGAACACTGGAGAACGAGTGGTCTAAATGGTTCTCTGGTAGTTAAAGTTGAGTAAAACCTTATAGACCCTTCCAAGAGTGACTTGTTAAGAATCATTTTCTATCCCATTTATTTTAATGAGGCAAAACACAATTTTGTGATTTGTGGTCTGTGCAAACAATCGGTTGCTGTTAATCTTTATTATACTCGTCAATGAGTAATAACAGTCAATTTCTAAATTCCTGCTTAATTTTATTAAAGAGGGGGTATTACATGTCTATGGGGTCAAACACATATCATGTTTGAGCCTGTGCGGGAGCACAAGAATAGGTTCCGGAAGAGATCACTAGATTACTCAAACATGCATGGATGACATCTAACACCTTGGTTTTGATGAGGGGACAACATTATAACATGGTTGGTGGCTAATGCTAATTCCCCTATTAAAAATGCATGCGTTCTGTTTACAAACACTGGAAGGACGTATGCAGTCATTTTGTTCATAATAATATGCCTATGAAGAGACATATTCAAATAGAGCTAAAGACTCTGTAGTGTAGGCAGGTATTAATAATCCTCATTATTTAGCCTTGTATACACAGTTCTTGTAAAGAACTGCTAGCATTTCCAGTGTCTCGGGGATTGGCTTGACTCATTCACAATGCACTGGCTGAGGTTAAGTGAAGGTTTAACATAAGCAGGAGGAGGAGGGGAGCAGTGCAAGACTTTCCCTCTGATAAGGACGCACTGCACGGACACGCACACACATACTCAGAGCCGTACTCCGGGCCATGCATTTTTAATAAGCTGATGTTAGCGCTGTTAAATCGACCAGTGCATAAAGTGGTTGGGAGTGATGTTGCTTCCTCTGTGCTTTCCGAGCCAAGGCAGCCGTTGCTGTGTGGTTTTATATTGTTATTAACAAATATTTAGCTCATTTGCTGTGTCCACAAAACAGAACAAATTATTATGTTTATTCTTCCTGCACACATGCTCCTAACAAAGTCTTCAGACAGGAGCAACTAGAAACAACAATCCATATAAGGCCATCGCTGTGAGTCATAACGGTAACGCACGCTTGCAAAATAGGCTTGAAGCACTGTACAAATGCACTCCAGAGTTGAAATGTGGATTTCTTCAAAATTATTGGTCCTGTCAACACAAAATTAAAACTGTAATTACACTTGAATATGTATTCAATAAGATGGAAGAAAATCAAATAAAAATGATTATTTTTTATTCATTAACAAATTTGCTATGTCCACATGACCGAGCCTTTTATGTTTTTTGTACTTCCTGCACACATACTCCATACAAAGTCTTTAGACATGAGCCATTAAAAACACAGCAATCCATATAAGGCCATTTGCTGTGACTCAGTATATTCTTGTATTTCTCATTAGGGATGGGCGATATATTGGTTCAAGTATTGGTATCGGCTGATATCAATACCATTTCATCATCGATTACCACTATTCGATACCAGTATTTTTTTGCCACTTCCCCATTTTCCGTGTGCCCATGTGTCATTCCCAGTTTGGCCTCCGTACATGAGATTTGTCTTTTTGAACAGAAAAATGGAAATGGAAATGCACAAACATGTTACAACTTATTTTATATTCCCCATAAATACAGTTTATTTTTACAAAAGTTAATCTGTGAACTTTACTTCCACTTAAGATAAATTTGTAGGTCTTAAAAGCTAAATATCATATTGGCAAATATCGGTTATCAGCCACAGCAGCAGGCCAAATATTGGACCCATCCCTATTTCTCATGCTGCGTCTGCAAGTTGTGTACATTCTTTTGTTCTGGAGATTTGTCATCATCAAGAGTTCCATCAGAGTAGAGCAAAGTACTTAGACTGAACACACACACTCCCATCTTGTGTACTTGTGGACTGAGAAGGAGCCTGCTGCTACTGTAGACTGTCGCTGAGTGTCAGAGCAAGGGTAGATGGCAGTACAAGATGGCAGTACAATGGAACATCAGTCCCACTGTGAGAGGGCACCCTTGGGTGAGGGAAAAACTTTGACAGAGCACCCAAGGGCTGATGGGGGTTGTTGACTCATGAGTGAATTAGATGGGAGATATATAGAAGAACTTTGCTATTGTTGTTTTTGAGATGTGCAAAATTTTAAAATCAAGTATAATGACTTTTGTGAGTAATTCCAGTCTATTCACGATTTGTACAATATGTTTCTGATTAATTGCCATAATATTGTCTCAGTGTTCTCATTGTCATAGTCCTTTAGTTGTTTAGTCGATTAATCGGCCAATGATGTCGACTTGATTATTTTATTTAGATTATAAGGATGTGGGACAACAGCAGAAAAGTTTGTGAGTGAGTTGGCTGCACATCACGCTAGTGAGTAGCAGATTTTTTTCATTTGTACCAAAATGACTATGTGACGCTGCCAAATCCTACCTGTATCCCCGATTAAAAAAATACATTTGGAGAACAAAATAAGTACAGAGCAGTGGGCGTATGCTGGTGGTGGTGAAAATGGGGGTTGATCGGCCAAATGGCCTCTTAAAAATAAGTGATTGCTCAAACATGCACGAATCACTGTAAATACAACTGCGAGACAGTAAATGTGAAGGGGAAACAATTATAACATAGTTAAAAACTCTGAAAAGTCGATTTTGCTTAATAGGTCTATTTTAACTACAAACACATAACATCACCATGTTACCTTTTCTTGTTTTGAAAATGCTATATTCACCAAAAACAACATTCAGTTTAGTTTTATGACGCTGTGAGTCCCTCCACCCTTTGCTCACTCCCCCTTCAGAGTGCTACTGCTTTACAATAGTTGTGCATTCCTTTAATGAAACTACTGCACATTACATCAGGATTGTGAAGTTGTAATGTATTGTTTTGTATCATGCTTTTGTTTACCTACGGAAAATTGCTCTGCGGGGGCATGGGGCCTTGTGGGATTAGCTTTGAGCTTGTACTGCTAACCATAACAAGGGTTTGGTTAGGTTCCGGGAGAGATTGCTAGATTACTCAAAGATGCATGGATGACATCTAAAACCTCTTCAGGCATGTTTTGTTGAGGGAACAACATTATAACATGGTAAAAACCTCCAAAAAGTGGACGCCCTCTTTCTTGTCTTGTGTAATGAAACCCTCCTGTATACATTGTTATTTGAGATTTCAAGTTTATCAAGAATGACAGTGCAGAAATCCTGCCAGTCCTCCGCTTCTCTGTGTTCACCGGTGCCTGCCTCCTGCCCTGCTTGTTTACTTGTCCCAGGCGCTTTTGGTCTTCTCTCTCCATGCTCCACTTCCCCTCCTCTCCTTTCTGCTTTCTGTCGCCCTCCTCTCTCACTCCTCTTTCACATCTTTGCCCCAGTCCCTTGTTCTTCTGCTTCTCTCCTCCTCCTGATGTCTCCTCTTCCTTCTGACGCTCCTTAAATCCCTCTCTTTCTGCCAGACCCTCCGCTGGCATCACACACACAGAGCCAAAGTCATTTAGCCCTGTCACATAGCTCAGCGTGTCGGGCTCCTGCTCCGGATCGCTCAGACAGCCCTTTCACTGCTGTCTGCTTTATGTCTCTTATTTGTGAGTGTGCTGGGAGAGACAGGGGCAGGTGCACAATACACAATGCAGGCAAAACTCCTCTTGTTTATTCAATTTGCAGTTAACTCTCACTAGGAAATAAAAAGCTTGTCCAATCCACAGCTTAAGATGTTTTATTATTCCACCAAACTAGGGTTTAATGTCTTGGGGAAAATATCTAAGTGTAATTTTTTTGACAAATATTGCCTTTGTGATTAGATTTGTGATTTACTTTTTAATAATAAGATTCTGTTCTGTTCAAATTTCAGAACAGACAAAAAGACTGAAATATGAATTGACCAGAATCACAGTTTAAAACATGTTTGTACAGACCAAAATACACGGTTATCAAGTTTCTTTTTTTGTTGTTTGTGTAGGAAAATTGTGGTACTTAAAAAATTGCAGTCTTTGTAATTTGCTAGTTGCGTCCATTCAATTTGTGATTTTGATTTGATTCCGATTGATTGTGCAGCCCTGCACCTAACCATTAAAAAAATTAAAATTATATGAATATCAAATACATTTTATTGTCACTGGGACATAAAGATCTCCATTTAAAGCCACACCATGCAATTTTTAGCCAAAACATTTTCACTACATTTTAACACTGAAAAAAACTACATGTAAACATGAGACTTATTTGTCCTGGAGCAGGGTTTCTACCTGTTTATTTCCATGGAAATGTTGCTCCTTATATAATACTCCACAGTATGGCATAAAATCCATCTATCGCCATGGAGAATGTTCCAAAGTATGGTTTTAACTTTACACTGTTGCTTTAAAGTAGCCCAGACACCAGATTTCTCAACATTGTAATTTGTAAGCAACAAAAACATTGTACAGATGAATTAGTCATAATAATTATATTAAAATGGATTACTTGAGGTTTTAATTTGATGAGGAAAACATTTATTTTCACATTTGTTTCAGTAGGAAAATTACCCAAATAAATGACGTAGTAAAATCGTGTACAATTGTATATTTACATACAAAACATTAAGGAACAAATAACTTGCAATACACAATTTCCTCAGTTTTCGGTCAGTATACTACAGGTTAAATTTCAAATAGATATCTCTGGACTGAATGGAGTGAATGGTAAATCTAGTTTTCTCTGTCCACTTTGATTACAGCTGTGGTCTGGAGCCAATGATTACACATTAGGGCTTAGAATGAGAGACAAATGAGCGGACGGAGGTGTAGAATGAGAAACAGATGAAAGGATGGAGCTGAAGAATGAGAGACAGATGAGAGGATAGGGGTGTAGAATGAGAGAAAGATGAGCGGACGGAGGTGTAGAATGAGACAGATGAGGGGACAGAGGGGTAGAATGAGACAGATGAGGGAACGGAGGGGTAGAATGAGACAGATGAGAGGACAAAGGTGTAGGACGGAGGTTAGAATGAGACAGATGAGGGGACAGAGGGGTAGAATGAGACAGATGAGGGAACGGAGGGGTAGAATGAGACAGATGAGAGGACAAAGGTGTAGAAAGAGACACTGGTTAGAGGTAAGCGGTGTAGAACGAGAGACAAATGAGAGGACGGAGGTGTACAATGAGACACAGATGAGAGGACAAAGGTGTAGAAAGAGACACTGGTTAGAGGTAAGCGGTGTAGAACGAGAGACAAATGAGAGGACGGAGGTGTACAATGAGACACAGATGAGAGGACAAAGGTGTAGAAAGAGACACTGGTTAGAGGTAAGCGGTGTAGAACGAGAGACAAATGAGAGGACGGAGGTGTACAATGAGACACAGATGAGAGGACAAAGGTGTAGAAAGAGACACTGGTTAGAGGTAAGCGGTGTAGAACGAGAGACAAATGAGAGGACGGAGGTGTACAATGAGACACAGATGAGAGGACAGAGGTGAAGAATGAGACAGAGGAGAGGACAGAGATGTAAAATGAGAAATAGATGAGAGGACTGAGGTGTAAAATGAGAGACCGATGAGAGGATGGTGGTGTAAAATGAGAGACAGATGAGAGGATGGAGATGTAGAATGAGAGACAGATGAGAGGACTGAGGTGTAGAATGAGATACAAATGAGAGGACAGAGCTGTAGAATGAGAGAGAGATGATAGGACAGAGATGTAGAATGAGAGACTGGTGAGAGGACGAAGGTATAAAATGAGAGAGCTGAGTGGACAGAAGTGTAGCGGAGATACAGATGAGGGGATGGAAGTGTAGAATGAGATGAGAGGATGGACGTGAAGAATGCGAGACAGATGAGAAGGCGGAGGTGTAAAATGAGAGACAGTTGAGAGGGAGGAGTTGTAGAATGAGAGACAGATGAGTGGATGGAGGTATAGAATGAGACAGATGAGATGACGGAGGTGTATAATGAGACACTGATTAAAGGACAGCAGTGTAGAATGAGACACAGATGAGGGGAGGGAGATGTAGAATGAGTATGGGAAAAAAAAAGTTTAAAAGTTATTCCAAAAGTTCATTATCAGAGTGAATATCTTACAGGATTCCAACTGGCAGTGGAAGTTTTATAATGGAGTTCTATAATTTATAATACAATATTTGCACAGGGTACAGTGCCAAGCAGTGGCCACTGTCCAGCATCTGGGTAACAAGAATGAAGAGTAGAAAGTTTAGTGAGAATTACACTTCAAAACCATAGTTGCATACTTTGGATTTTCTTTACAGTCACTGATACATTTTTGAAGTTCTTTATCTATATTACTTCCTCTTGGGTTTAGTGGTTCTTAGTTCTGTAGGATCACTGGGAGGTACTATGTTGCGAGTATGGAGTCGAAGTACACACACATTTTATCTACTTGAATTCTGAAAATTATTCTTGATATTAGTTATTTTTGTTGTTTTATTGTTTTATTTGACACTTGTTTTTGAGTTTGACTGTATTAGACCTTTAGTTGTCTAGTTGATTAATTGGTCAGTGGTGTCTTAGTCGACCAAAAGTTGTATTAGTCGACTAATCATTTTATTTAGATTATAAGGATTTAAAGTGAGTGAGTGAGTGAGTGAGTGTGTTAGCTGAAGATTTGGTATTTTTTGGTATTTATATGTAAAGAGGCAGATTGAACTCATGATTCACAAATTGAGTGTGTCTTTATATAAACACGTTGTTTCCTAGTACTTTTTTCTGCACAAATAGTTTTTGCATGAACTCCTGTGCAGCTGTAGTCTTGTGAGAGCAGTTTGGGTCAGATACATAGAGGTACGTAATAGTTTTGAGCGCTTTAGCTACGGCCACTTTTCAGTCAACTAATCGATGACGTCTTTAGTCCAAAAAGAATTTCTTTAGTTGAATATATTCCTAGATTGTATTTGAAGGCATTCTTCTTTCTGTGTGACTAATTTGTAATAGTAGATATATTACTCTAGAAGGCTATATCATGTAATCTGTTGGATAAAGCTCTTGGCGTCTCCCCTCTGTAAAGGGCAGCTGAATGACAGTCTGTTTATGTGTGTGCGTGTGTGTGTGTGTGTGTGTGTTTGCACGTGTGTGCGTGCGTGTGTGTGTGTAACATGACATCAGCGGGCTACTGGAGTCACGTGATAGAAGCAGGAAGTGGATGTCAGGTGCGAAGGTCCTGGAGGATAGCAATGACCTCTGCAGTGACTACAGTAGATTGATTCAGAAAGAACAATGGCCACGAGCTGAATGGTGTACTCTGTATGTATTCACAATTACATTACTGCTCCAATCAGTTTCAGATATGGGTAGTTAAAGGCACTGTAACTGATTTTACTGTCTTCAGAATACAGGGTTGTCAAAAGTATCAAAAATCAGATATGAATCGAAACTAAAGCTAGCATCGAAACTAGATACTCATTTGTATTATATACAAATAAGTATTGATAAGAAAGTCACATTCACTGGACAGAAATGAACCTTTCCTGAATAGTTTTAGAATGATCTTGAGCTGTATCTTTCACAAGTATAAGACACATAGACTAGTATACGCCCATGGACCACTGTGGAACCTACCTGAATGACTGAGGGATTACACAGATATAAGGCCACATGGTAATAAGAAAGAAAGTACTATGATTTAATATTGAAAATCACATTCAACTGTCTAAATAGTGTTTTTATTATCATCATGGTATCAGAATCAGAAAACTGAGTATTAGGTCTATTCCTTAGTGTCGAAATTGAGATACTGTACCTTATTTTTACTGTATTCAAAAGATAAAAGACATAACTACTTTATTTTTAACAGCTTACAGAGGTCTAAAGTTAATTAATTCACCACAATGAGTTATAGGCGCATTTCACATCTTTCACATCAGAGTTTTACTATCATTGCAGCGCTAACAACCGGCATGCTAACAGTGCACTTCCTGATTCTCAGGGGAAAAAAAACCCAAAAACATACTTAATATGTATATCCAGGCAGCACACAGAGGTCTCAATTCAAATGAGAGGGTATTTTACTTCTATGGGGTATTTAATGCTAACACAACACATTTAGATCCCCATGTTACTGTTGATTGATTTGAAAATGCTATATTCACTGAAAATGTATTAACATGTTTAATAAGTTTCATTTAGTTTTTTTGACTCTCTGAGTCCCCCCTAGTCTTGCGCGCTGTGCTAAGTCACTCCCCTTTCGGAGCACTATCACAACATGATAACATGGTAGAAAAAAGTTGATTTTGCATAATACCCTTTCTTATGCAATATATCTTTACTTGTGTAAGACAAATTTTGCTGAAATACTCAGGTACAGTATCTTTAAAATGGCAATATGAAGATGATTTGGGATATGTATGGGGGAGGTATGATTTTCTTCTTCTATCAGTTGATCTAAAGGTCTACTATTTAACTTTTCTGGTGCGAAGTCCACCATCAGCTTGTCTCAATAGGGATGTTATTGCATAATATGGAATGATCCACAGTTTGGTGTTAAACTTTTATATGTCTATGGAGACATGGCAAGTTGCTGGTCAGATTTGTGGATAGGCGAGCCCGCTGAACGCAACAAGTTTTTCATGGTATTTTATACACATTTACATTTAGTTGTGTATAGGAATATGTTAATTAAGCACAAGCAGAGTCTGAACCCTTTACATTTCCTTGTTGAGAATTTTACTTCGAGCTTTGGCAGTGTCTCTGGAACTGTCAGTGTGTCTGCTCCTCTGGGCACAGTCCTCTCTGAAGTTGCTTTCTCTCTCTCTCTCTCTCTCTCTTTCCACCACTCTTTTCTCTCTTCTATCCTCTCTTTCTCTCTCTCTCTCCCTCTCTCTCTCTCTGTCCCCTGGCTGCTCATTAGACGTTTTAACAGGTGTTGCCTCTGTGCGCTCTCTTCATCACGCTCTGCTCTGTGTACCACTTCATTCTGTGTGGCACACTGTGGTTTGGGAGGGATATGCCTGCAAGATTTTCACTCCAATACAGACTACAGATTTCTATTTATGTGACAACTTCAAGGGTCAGATGGAGGAGAGGATACAGAAGAGGAGAGAGTCAGACAGGGCAGAGGATGCAGAGGAGAGGGTCAGATGGAGCAGAGGATGCCGAGGAGAAGGTCTGATGGAGCAGAGAATGCAGAAGAGAGGGTCAGATAGAGCAGAGGATGCAGAGGAGAGGGTCAGATGGAGCAAAGGAGGTGTTGGAACACTTTCTGTCTAACATATTTTACACTTAAACTGTGTGAGTGCGTGTCTCTCTAATCTGCAGCCTGTTTGTCCATCTGTTGTCTGGGCGCTCCGCTCTGCTTTGAGGAGGTGCTTTTGTCTCCCTCTCTGCTGTGGGGGTTAAGGTACGCTTTATTGTATCCATAGGGAAATAAGTCCTCTGCATTTGACCCATATTTGAATACCGCTGGGGCACCTCATCAGGAGCAGAGGCACCCATCTCCAGATGTTGAGCTCGTCTTGGTCAGGACTACCTTTGTTGGAGGATTGTATCTATGGTGCATGTTTTGGGTTGATGGGGGAAACCAGAGTGCTCGGAGGAAAGCCATCTAGACACAGAGAAAAAATGCAAAACCTCTCACAGAACCTGGAACCTTCTTGCTGTGAAGCGTGAGTGCATGAATGTTGGTTAATCTGCTTGTCTGTTACTGACAAATGTCTGTTTCACTGTTGGATTTTCTAACTTTCTGTTGGTTAAATCAATGATCCTGATAAGCCCTAAGAGGCAACTGCTGTTGTGATTTCGGGCTTTACCAAAATAAATTGAATTAAATTGAATAGCCACTGACTTGGACTTGAGTCAGACTTCAGACAAAAGACTTAAGACCTGAACCACATGAAATTGGTCTAGACCAGCACTTTTAAAGTTCTGAAGACTGTTGAGGAGGTCCTTTAAAGACTGTTAAAGGTTGTGTGTAAAACAGTGAAAGTTGTCAGTTTGCCATTTGTTATCTCCATCTGGGGCAGCAGCCAATTTCCCCTGGGTAGGATTCATGTGACATAACTGTTTAAAATCCCTCTAGTTTAACCTGAGGTGGAATTAGCTGTCTAACTGTTAGACTGCAGATGTTTGACCTGGTCTATGGTTAATATCTCTGTAATTACTGGGCCTATCCACATGAATCAAAACTGGTAACTGTCTGTCTAACTTGTCAGCATTAATAAACTACATTTTGTGAAATGATTTTTTTCGTAATGGCTTAAGAAAGTTGTGCCATTATTCGTTAGTGGAACCAATCCCAGACAAATAATGATTAGGTTCAGCATTTGAGGATTTTCAGTTTGGACATTTATTTAAAATTGCATAGAGTTATATATGCCTCTGCCCTCCATTTTAAATCATGACATCATCAAATTCTAGAACATGAACACAACCTATTGTCTTAAATATTATTGGCGTGTAAATTGTTGCATTGTCAAACACATATTGTATTTAAATGCACACTTAAGTTTGAAATCCGTCCATAACACACGATTTAGAAGCAGAGCACGTTTCCCTGGTGTTTACAGGCAGACAGGCTGAACCATGTGCTGTCCTTTAAACCTGCTTTTCTTTTGCTTCAGTACAAGTCTATCATTACCATGCACTCAGCCTACTCCTCCCACTCACCCCATCCTTTCACTCTTTTATGTGGCTCTTCTCTTGCTCACAAGCTTGCCTGTGTCTGCATGGGAGTGTGTCCATGTACATGTGGTCATTGTAATCACTGCTCAGTAGTCAAACAGATTGTCATTTATCAGTGCAGCCTCAGTTGTGGTTCCAGAAACATAACAGAGAAGTGTAATTGTGATAAGAGGGAATGGATATTAAGGTTGTCAAAAGTATTGAAATCAGATACAAATCAATACTAAAACTAGAATTGAAATCAGATACTCATTTGAGTAGGTATCAATACTAAAAAAGTCACTTCCACAGCATAGAAATTATTCTTTCCGGAATAGCTTTAGAATGATCTTGAGCTGTATCAGAACAAGTATAAGACTAGTATATGCCCTTGGACCACTATAGAACATACCTGGGTGACTGAGGGATTACACAGATATAAGGCCACTTGGTAATATCAAAGAAAGTACTATGATTTAATGTTAAAAATCACATTCTATTGTTGAGTGTTTTTTATCTGAATTAGTATTGAGTATTGAGTCTATCCCTTAGTATCAAAATTGAGTTTGAAATTTCAGTATCGTGAACACTAATAGGCACTGCCAACATGCCATACATTAAAGGTCCTATATTACGCCAAACTGACTCATGTGAGCTTTTAGCCATTTTATAATGATGCTACCGCCCCAAAAACATACCTTTACCTTTTGAATGGTTGAAATTGTCAATAGAAAGTCTCTAATATTTCCTGGTGCACTGAGGAGTGAAGCAGTTTCAATGAGGCTAAAACTTACCTGTCCAGCCAAAACCACACACTTTGACAAAACTTCACAAATACAAGTGGGTCTGGAACCATATCCTGTCTCCTTAATTTCAGTTGGGCATGATTGACAGGCAGATTAACCAATCAGAGAGATGCATGTGAATACAAACAAACACAACTGCTTACGTAAAAAAAAAAAAAAAAAACACAGGAGAAACAGCGCAGAATTCTGCATAATCAACACGCGAAGCACCAAACTCTTTTTTTATCTCAGGGAAAAGAAGTGATATATTTTGTTATGAACAATACAAGAATTTTGGATAAGAGATCTTCTGCATTGGAAAGACATGATACAAATTGTGGTTGGACCATCCCAAGTTAGGACAAAGCATCCCATACCCGGAGCACCCCTCCAAAGGACACCACGAGGGACATGGTCGAATGCCTTCCCCAGATGTGGACTGGTTGGGCAAATTCCCATGAATGTACAGTATAGTTCTGCGACTGGGACAAAAACCACACTGCTCCTCCTGGATCTGAGGTTTGACTATTGGTCGGATTCTCCTCTGCAGTACCCTGGAATAGACCTTACAGGGAAGGCTGAGGAGTGTGATTCCCTTGTAATTGTAACACACCCTCCGGTCCCCCTTCTTAAACAGAGGGACCACCGCACCACAGCATTAGTCTAATATAGGCCTTTTCCAGATGCTCAAAGTAGTTTTACAGTGTCATGCATTTTTCATTCACTCCATATGATGATGGTAAGATACTGTTGTAGCCACAGTTCCCCTGGAGTAGACTGACAGATGTAAGCCCCTCCCCACCACCAACACTCACCCCACACACACCACATTCATACAAGGCAGGGTGGGTGAAGTGTCTTGCCTAATGATACAACAACAGTTTGCACTAGTGTTCGACCGATATCTTTTTTTTCATAGCAGATACGATTATTTAGAGTCCAGAGCAACCGATGGTCAACAAGCTCTGCTGATATTTTTGGGATGATATAATGGACTGTATAAAGAAGTGGACTAAGGCAGTGTGACGTCACCCACCAGGTTGAGGGCCAAATGAATCCCGTCGAGGCTAGACAAATTTGGAGCCAAGTTCCATATTTGGAATTCCGACCGTGAGTATAACCAAAGAGCCAATCCGGAGCAAGGCTGTTGAAGGTAACACCCTTTCTGCTTAGCAACACTCTCAATCAAACTTGTTGCTAATGCTTGTGGGAGCAACCTCAGGGAAAGAAGGTGTCTCATTGGTCTGTTATTAATGTTAATATCTTGAGTTACAAACACTTTAAGACCAAAATGACGAGCCAACAGCAATTATAGAGAGAGAAGTGACAGTTTTTCAATA